>CM076576.1:379362223-379512834 GCA_034641835.2 Pinus albicaulis | reverse complement strand
AGGCCCGTGCATAATAAAAATCTAAATAAAATCCCTCATAATGTGAAAGGGGATTAACATAAAATCTAGATTTCACACCTTCATGTGTGAACAGGGACTTTTGCATGTGGACAAGGTCAAGTTTGACCAAGTCAATAGCACTGGGATAGGAGTTGGAGATCATCTTGTGAGACAATGCAGAGATAGTGGGAGGAAGATTTCTTGGTGGAGGAAACCCTAATGAGTGGGGCCCAAGGAAAGAAGGCTCACACATGTATAAAAGGAGGGCAAGGCAGCCATAGCAAGACATCTTATGAATGATATTTTGATTTGTCTGCTTATACTATTTTGCATTCTCTTGCTGTTTAGCAGAGTTGTTGTGCTGCTTAGCACAAGGATCTCTTGTTTAGGAATTCTTCTCCTTTCTTGAGAGGCCTCTTGAAGGAGCTTGTACTGATTTTCCTCACATTCAGGCTTGAAGCCAAGCAGCCTCCTTCATCTACAACATTATTTTTGCAGCAGTATAACGTTGTGTTGTAGGGTGTTGCAGTGAGGGTTCACAACACCACTTCTTGCACTCATTTTCAAAGGAGGGAGCCTCCATTCCTTTGGGAGATCAGTAAGGAATATCTTGGAGAATATTTGCATATCTTGGCACTTGGCCAAAGTAATCCCATCACTTACAGCACAGTACCTTACAGAAACTCTGTCCTTTCTTGCAGAGTTGCAGTGTGAGGGTCAATCCCCTCAATCTTGAGTTGCTTTCTCAGGGAAAAGGTAGACCTTTCACCCGGAAGGCTTGTAAGAAGGATCCTCCTTCAATTATTTTATTATTCAGCTGTATGTATACAAAGCTTCAGTTATACTATGTTTTTCAGATCCAGATCTACAGATCTAACATTTTGTACAATGTGCTTTCGTGAAACCCTTGCCGGGTTATCTAGAGAATGTGTAAAAGGGGCTAGATCCTCATTTTTCTTCATGATTTGAGTAAATAAACTCCAGATCTGATATTTTCAGCATATTGTTTCAAGAACCCTCTTTAAATGATGCTGTGCATGCTTCAGGAAATTTCTGTTTAGTCAAGTCATGGGATTTTAGTGTTTTTGAACCATATCGAGACCGAGAGATCTATTTAAACAAGTAAAAGTGATTTTTATTTTTTTTTATTTTTATTTATTTATTTATTCTGAATATTTTCTAGGTGTGAGTCCCATATTACATAAGCTAAGGGATACCATCATTATTTCCCCCTATTATAACGCAATTTTATGAATATAACGTTTTATGGTCAAAATTGTTGCTTTTCCCCACATTGGGAGCATATAGTGGGACATATTTTTGCTGCTGTAACATACATTTGATGGCTGTATGTTCCTCTCACATATTATAAGGTGATTTATCATTTTTATGTTCAAAATTATGTTCATGAATTGCTACATCCCCATTTTGGGATATTAAAGTGGTATCAGAGCATAATCTTGGCTCAACCTGTGAGTTTCAGCCATTATGCTATAAGAAGACAAAGAAGCATATCAGAATGATGGAAAAAATGAGCATGAGCTCATCACTTTTCAGATCTAGGAAGAACCTTTCCAAGGAGGTTAAGCAGATGAAGGAGAAGAAATGCAAGGAAACTCCTAGAGGGTTTCAAGAAGAGGAAGGGCCATGCACTTCCTATTCTCAAAGAGGAGATGACATGAAGCATGAAGAACACTTGGAATCTGAAATTCTAAGTGAATACCTTGCTGAATACAAAGCTAAACCTAGAGCCTTCAAGGAGACTCTAGCTTTACCACAGTTCATTCCACTGGAGGAAGAAAGGAGACCCTACAACTATGGGATGATGAGAGGCAATAAATTTCTATTGTCCAATTTTAATGGATCACTCACATGTGCAGCAAAGGCTTGGGTGATGAAGCTAGAAGCATTCATCCTACTACATCCAATAGTATAAAGAGAGGTTGTAGAGATTGCAGTGCTACACCTTGAAGGTAAAGCAAATACTTGGTGGTTCAGCCATTTGAGCCATGCAAGAGTGTCTACTCTTGCTAAGTTTTCTCAAAGGTTGATCCGAAAATTTGGCAAAGAGAAATCAGAGGAGGAGAAGCCCTCACCACCATTGGAAGAGGCATGTACCAGCGCTACCACAACTATGGAGGAGCAACCTTCATCTTCAACAGTTTGGGAAGCCATCACATTTGAAGAGGGAACTCTTGTAGCCGTACAAGAAGCTTCCAAATTTCACCAAGGTATGATTAATTTTCCATATCTTGTCATTTCAACAAATCTTATGGAGGGATCTACATATTTGCATACTGCTGATTTAGAGCAACAGAATTTCACTGCGTTGTACAAGAGCATTAATGAAGAAAAGAGGACCCATTCCTTATGGGAGCATTCAAATGGAAGCTTCATTCATGAAGAAATGGAGGAAGAAGAGATAGATGGTAGACATATTGAAGTGAGAAGCATTTTATTCTTTCTAGATGACCCTTTCTCAATGAGCACTCCCCAGCTCAAAGAGAAACTTCTACCTGTAGCAGATCCAGAACCTTGTTGGTTTTGGAAGGCCATTGATGAGGAGAAGGTCTCACGGAGAGATCTCATTGGAGGTTCACTTCAACACATCATGGAGTGCAAAGTTCTTCAACAGTTGGAGGAGGTTTTTCCTTCATCACACATGGATCTTTGTGGATTCAAGGGGGACATTGATGAGAGGTCTTCTTTAGAAGATCTCCAAGGAGTTGCATTTCAACATCCCATGAAATGCAAGAGGAGAAGTTTGATTTGGGAGGATGGTAGTCTTCCTTGGGAGAGTGCTAAGGAAGAACATGATGGGAGGCACCTACATGTGGATGGATGGGTGTGGATGATGAGCAAGAAGCTGGAAAGCTACTTGCAAATATATGACACCGGACAACAGGAGGCTTGGCTGCATTGGCTACTCTTGAAAGAGTTTGGCCATCATCCTCTTTCTAAGGGTATGTGGGTGAAGAATGTGTGGCAGGATACTTGCATCATTGGGCAGCAAGGTGTATGGAAACCTTGTGTTGATATAACATTCTTCATATCAATCACCATGTTTTCACTACATGATTTGTATGATGGAGGTATGAGGAGGCAGCAAAAACTTTTTTTGCTTTGGTTGTTCTTGGGAGAGTAAGGGCAGATTTGCTCTCACACTTTTCATGATGTTGCAGGAGTAGGAGATGGCACTATCATGGTGCAAAGGGCCTACTCCTTGGCGTTAGATGATCAAGAGGTACTTCCACTTTGGGAGGAACTTCTTATGTGTAGCAGCATTATGGGAGATGTATTTGATAATATGCATGTCAAATAATGGATCTATGAGTTGGTAGGAGCCTATTTGCATAGGCCAACAATGCTGTCACTTGGGAGCTTGGAGTTATTGATGGAATGTCCCCAAGATAACTTCACAATTGATGCACTTGGTGAACAAGGAGGAGGTGAGAGAGATGGAGTAGTGGATGGAAACATCTATTACATTGATATGATCTTCTTAACTTGGATTTCCAAGCATAAGAACGGTGATCGTCCAACATCATATGATCCATTCCTCTTCATGGGAGCATGTCATATGGGAGGCTTGTTAATGTATCCCATCATCATCTTAATTTTAGTACATGGTGAGAAACCTGCTTTTGCATTTATTGATTGTATAACATAGTATTTGCATACTCTTACCACTTCTATTCAGTGCATTGCTCCACAAGAGGGCAAGCATTTCATTGAGCTCCATGGTCAACATTGGGCCAAATTTTATGATGGAGACAACCATCTTTTATATGGCCTTGGGCAAGTGTTTTATCCTTTCATGTATGTTCAGCTAATGTACCCAACCATTTACTATTCATTAGTAAACATGATGACATACATAATTATTCATGTATTAAAAAACAACTTGCCATACTATTATCTGAAGTAGTAGTTTGGAAAACTGCGCTGTGACTAATTGGGAAATTGTTGGTACTTTCCAGCACCACATGAAACCTCCAGTATTTCCCTCATTTTGATGTTGATCATGAATTCATTTGCTGATATTGATCTTATTTGTATTAGAAGCATTATGGGGAGATAGACACATGGGTTGGATGTGTCCTTTGGGGAAGAGGATTCCCACACTTTTTGCATTGCATGTTCTAATGGGAGCATGAGAGGAGATCCATGACAACCAATTACTTGTTTCTCTATGAGGTGGGCCATGAGTTTTATGAGATTCCATATAGTGATGATTTCCTATACATCACATATGGAATGGTATGGGCCAGCTTGATTCACAACATCGGAGAGGAGATATTTGGAGATCTAGTCTTCATTTTGCCGCTTGAGGGCAATATTATAACAACTCAAGATCAACAAAAACTCTACACTTATCACAAGTGGAGAGGAGGACAGTGTGGGGTAGGATACTATGTCTACCATTTTCAAATTTTCAGCCCACCTACTTTGCAGGAGCTCAAGGTGGAGGGACATTTTCAGGAGTTACCATGTTGGGAGGTGACTCATTTTGTAGGGATGATTGCTCGTGCATGGAGGATCCACATGGGAAGGATGTTTCCTAATACATTTCAGACTCCATGCCTTGAGAGGACCTCTAGACAACACCTTATTGCCTCCTTGAGTACTTTACTTATTCATGATGATAGCCACTTGGCTAGCTTGCATGCTTGGGAGGGGCAATATGGAGAGTCATTGATGAGACAACATCTCATTCCTTGGAGGAGTTCATCATATGTGGATGCTACAGTAGGAGGAAGGGAGACTCTTCAGTTATATCCTTGCAGTTGCTTGAGGACAAGCAACATTTGGGAGGGGAGGACTGTAATATTCCAAAATTTGCATGCGGCAAATTGGAATATTAAATTTTGCTAATTTCACTTAGGAGATGAATAAATGGGTAAGGAGGCCCATGCATAGTAAAAACCTGAATAAAATCCCTCATAATGTGAAAGGGGATCAACACAAAAGCTGGATTTCACACCTTCATGTGTGAAAAGGGAGTTCTGCATGTGGACAAGGTCAAGTTTGACCAAGTCAACAACGCTGGGATAGGAGGTGGATATCATTTTGTGAGACAACAAAGAGATAGTGGGAGGAAGAGTCCTTGGTGGAGGAAACCCTAATGAGTGGGGGCCAAGGAAATAAGGCTCACACATGTTTAAAAGGAGGGAAATGCAGCCATAGCAAGACATATTGTGAATGATATTTGATTTTTCTGCTTAGACTATTCTGCATTCTCTTGCTGTTTAGCAGAGCTGTTGTGCTACTTAGCACAAGGTATTCCTATTTAGGAATCCCTTCTCCTTTCTTGAGAGGCCTCTTGAAGGAGTTTGTACTGATTTTCCTCACATCCAGGCTTGAGGCCAAGCATCCTCCTTCAGCTACAATTTTATTTCCGCAGCAGTATAACGTTGTGTTGCAGGGTGTTGCAGTGAGGTTTCACAACACCACTTCCTACACTCATTTTTCAAAGGAGGGAGCCTCCATTTCTTTGGGAGATCAGTAAGGAAGATCTTGCATCAGATTTTCATATCTTGGCACTTGGAAAAAGTACTCCCATCACTTATAGTGTAGTCCCTTGCAGGAACTACGCCCTTTCTTGTAGAGTTGCAGTGTGAGGGTCAATCCCCTCAATCTTGAGTTGCTTTCTTAGGGAAAAGGCCAACCTTTCACCCAAAAGGCTTGTAAGAAGGATCCTACTTCAATTCTTGTATTATTCAGCTGTATGTATATAAAGCTTCAATTAGACTACATTTTTCAGATCCATATTTGCAGATCTAACATTCTTTACAATGTGCTTTCATGAAACCCTTGCTGGGTTATCTTTAGAATGTGTAAAAGGGGATAGATCCTCATTTTTCTTCATGATTTGAGTAAATAAACTTTAGATATGATATTTTCAGCATATTTTATCAAGAACCCTCTTTAAATGACGCTGTGCATGCTTCAGGAAATTTCTGTTTAGTCAAGTCATGGGATTTCAGTGTTTTTCAGCCATATCGGGACCGAGAGATCTGTTTAAACAAGTAAAAGAGATTTTTTTCTCAATATTTTTTGTATGTGAGTCCCATATTACATAAGCTAAGGGATCCCAACATTATTTCCCCCTATTATAACGCAATTTTCTGAATATAACGTTTTTATGGTCAAAATTGCTGCTTTTCCCCACATTGGGAGCATATAGTGGGACATATTTTTTCTGCTGTAACATAAATTTGATGGCCCTATGTTCCTCTCACATACTGTAAGGTGATTTATCATTGCTATGTTCATGAATTGATGCATCCCCATTTTGGGATATATAGTGGTATTAGAGCATAATCTTGGCTCAGCCTGTGAGTTTCATCCATTATGATACAAGAAGACAAAGAAGTAGATCAGAATGATGGAAAGAATGAGCTTGAACTCATCACTTTTCAGATCCAGGAAGAACCTCTCCAAGGAGGTTAAGAAAATGAAGGAGAAGAAATTCAAGTAAACTCCTGGAGGGTTTCAAGAAGAGGAAGGGCCATGCACTTCCTATTATCAAAGAGGAGAAGACATGAAGCATGAAGAACAATTGGAATCTGAAATTATAAGTGAATACCTTGCTGAATACAAAGCTAAACCTAGAGCCTTCAAGGAGACTCAAGCTTTACCATAGTTCATTCAGCTGGAGGAAGAAAGGAGACCCTACAGCTATGGGATGATGAGAGGCAATACATTTCTATTGTCAACTTTTGATGGATCACTCACATGTGCAACAAAGGCTTGGGTGATGAAGCTAGAAGCATTCATCCTACTACATCTAATAGTATAAAGAGAGGTTGTATAAATTGTAGCGCTGCACCTTGAAGGTAAAGCAAATACTTGGTGGTTCAGCCATTTGAGCCATGCAAGAGTGTCTACTCTTGCTAAGTTTTCTCAAAGGATGATAATAAAATTTGGCAAAGAGAAATCAGAGGAGGAGAAGCCCTCACCACCATTGGAAGAGGCATGTACCAGCGCTACCACAACTATGGAGGAGTAGCCTTCATCTTCAGCAGTTTGGGAAGCCATCACATTTGAAGAGGGAACTCTTGTAGCCGTACAAGAAGCTTCCAAATTTCACCAAGGTATGCTTAATTTTCCATCTCTTTTCATTTCAACAAATATTATGGAGGGATCTACATCTTTGCATACTGCTGATTTAGAGCAACAAAATTGCATTGCGCTGTACAAGAGTAGTAATGAAGAAAATATGACCCATTCCTTATGGGGGCATTCAAATGGCAGCTTCATTCATGAAGCAATGGAGGAAGAAGAGATATATGGTATACATCTTGAAGTGAGAAGAATTTTCTCCTTTCTAGATGACCCTTTCTCAATGAGCACTCCCCATCTCAAAGAGAAACTTCTACCTACAGCAGATCCAAAACCTTGTTGGTTTTGGAAGGCCATTGATAAGGAGAAGGTCTCATGGAGAGATCTCATTGGAGGTGAACTTCAACACATCATGGAGTGAAAATTTCTTCAACAATTGGAGGAGGTTTTTCCCTCATCACACTTGGATCTCCGTGGATTCAAGGGGGACATTGATGAGAGGTCTTCTCTAGAAGATCTCCAAGGAGTTGCATTTCAACATCCCATGAAATGCAAGAGGAGAAGTTTGATTTGGGAGGATTGTAGTCTTCCTTGGGAGAGTGCTAAGGAAGAACATGATGGGAGGCACCTACATGTGGATGGATGGGTGTGGATGATGAGCAAGAAGCTGGAAAGACACTTGCAAATATATGACACTGGTTAGCAGGAGGCTTGGCTGCATTGGCTACTCTTGAAAGAGTTTGGATATCATCCTCTTTCTAAGGGTATGTGGGTGAAGAATGTGTGGCAGGATACTTGCATCATTGGGAAACAAGGTGTATGGACACATTGTGTTGATATAACATTCTTCATATCAATCACCATGTTTTCAATACATGATTTGTATGATGGAGGTATGAGGAGGCAGCAAAAACTTTTGTTGCTATGGTTGTTCTTGGGAGAGCAAGGGCATATTTTCTCTCACACTTTGCATGATGTTGCAGGAGTAGGAGATGGCATTATCATTGTGAAAAGGGGCTACTCCTTGGCCTTAGATAGTCAAGAGGTACTTTCACTTTGGGAGGAACTTCTTATGTGTAGCAGCATTGTGGGAGATGTCTTTGACAATATGCATGTCAAAGAATGGATCTATGAGTTGGAAGGATCCTATTTGCATAGGCCAACAACGCTGTCACTTGGGAGCTTGGGGTTATTGATGGAATATCCCCAGGATCACTTCAAAATTGATGCACTTCGTGAACATGGAGGAGGTGAGAGAGATGAAGTAGTGGATGGAAACATCTATTACATTGATATGATATTCTTAATTTGGATTTCCAAGCATAAGAAGGGTGATCTTGCAACATCATATGATCCATTCCTCTTCATGGGAGTATGCCATATGGGAGGTTTGTTAATGAATACCATCATCATCTTACTGTCAGTACATGGTGAGAATCCTACTTTTGCATTTATTGATTGTCTAACACAGTATTTGCATACCCTTACCACTTCTATTCAGTGCATTGCTCCACAAGAGGGCAAGCATTTCATTGAGCTCCATGGTCAACATTGGGCCAAATTGTATGATGGAGAAAACCATCTTTTATATAGCCTTGGGCAAGTGTTTTATCCTTTCATGTATGTTCAGCTAATGTACCCAACCATTTACTATTCATTATTAAACATGATGACATACATAATTATTCATGTATTAAGAAACAACTTGCCATACTATTTTCTGAAGCAGTAGTTTGGAAAACTGCGCTATGACTACTTGGGAACTTTTGGTACTTTCCAGCACCACATGAAACCTCCAGTATTTCCCTCATTTTGATGTTTATCATGACTTCATTTGCTGATATTGATCTTATTTGTATTAGAAGCATGATGGGGAGAGAGACACATGGGTTAAATGTGTCTTTTGGGGAAGAGGATTCCCACACATTTTGCATTGCATGTTCTAATGGGAGCATGGGAGGAGATATGGCCAAAAAAACCAAACACTTGTTTCTCTATGAGGCGGGCCATGAGTTTGATGGGATGCCATATAGTGATGATTTCCTATACATCACATATGGAATGGTTTGGGCCAGCTTGATTCACAGCGTTGGAGAGGAGATCTTTGGAGATATAGTCTTCATTTTTCCACTTGAGGGAAATTTTATTACAGCCCAAGATCAACAGAAACTATACACTTATCATAAGTGGAGAGGAGGATAGCGTGGGGTAGGCTACTATGTCTACCATATTTAGATTTTCAGCCCACCTACTTTGCAGGAGCTCAAGGTGGAGGGACATTTTCAAGAGTTACCATGTTGGGAGGTGACTCATTTTGTATGGATGATTGCTTGGGGATGGAGGATCCACATGGGAAGGATGTTTCCCAATAAATTTTAGACTCCATGCCTTGAGAGGACCTCTAGACAACAACTTATTGCCTCCTTGAGTACTTTAGTTATTCATAATGATAGCCATTTGGCTAGCTTGCATGCTTGGGACGGGCAATATGGAGATTCATTGATGAGACATCATCTCATTCCTTGGAGGAGTTCATCATATGTGGATGCTACAGTAGGAGGAAGGGAGACTCTTCAGTTCTATCCTTGCAACTGCTTGAGGACAAGCAACATTTGGGAGGGGAGGACTGTAATATTCCAGAATTTGTATGTAGCAAATTGGAATATTAATTTTTTTTTATTTCACTTAGGAGATGAATAAATGGGTAAGGAGGCCCATGCATAATAAAGTTCTGAATAAAATCCCTCATAATGTGAGAAGGGATCAACATAATAGCTGGATTTCACACCTTCATGTGTGAAAAGGGACTTCTGCATGTGGACAAGGTCAAGTTTGACCAAGTCAACAATGCTGGGATAGGAGGTGGCGATCATCTTGTGAGACAACGCAGAGATAGTGGGAGGAAGATTCCTTGGTGGAGGAAACCCTAATGAGTGGGGCCCAAGGCAAGAATGATCACACATGTTTAAAAGGAGGGCAAGGCAGCCATATCAAGACATCTTGTGAATGATATTTGATTTGTCTGCTTAGACCATTCTGCATTCTCTTGCTGTTTAGCAGAGCTGCTGTGCTGCTTAGCATAAGGTATTCCTGTTTAGGAATCCATTCTCCTTTCTTGAGAGGCCTCTTAAAGGATTTTGTACTGTTTTTCCTCACATCCAGGCTTGAAGCAAAGCATCCTCCTTCAGCTACAACGTTATTTCTGTAGCAGTATAACGTTGTGTTGCAGGGTGTTGCAGTGAGGGTTCACAACACCACTTCCTGCAATCATTTTTCAAGGAGGAAGCCTCCATTCCTTTGGGAGATTAGTAAGGAATATATTGGAGAAGATTTTCATATCTTGGCAATTGGAAAAAGTACTCCCATCACTTACAGTGTAGTCCCTTGCAGGAACTGCATCCTTTCTTGCATATTTGCAGTGTGAGGGTCAATCCCCTCAATCTTGAGTTGCTTTCTCAGGGAGAAGGCCAACCTTTCACGAGGAAGGCTCGTAAGAAGGATCCTCCTTAAATTCTTGTATCATTCTACTGTATGTATACAAAGCTTCTGTTAGACTACATTTTTCAGATCCAGATTTGCAGATCTAACATTTTGTACAATGTGCTTTCATGAAACCCTTGCTGGGTTATCTAGAGAATGTGTTAAAGGGGCTAGATCCTCATTTTTCTTCATGATTTGAGTAAATAAACTCTAGATCTGATATTTTCCAAATATTCTATCAAGAATCCTCTTTAAATGACATTGTGAATGCTTCAGGAAATTTCTGTTTAGTCAAGTCATGGGATTTTAGTGTTTGTCAGCCATATCGGGACTGGGAGATTTGTTTAAACAAGTAAAAGAGATTTGTTTCTGAATATTTTCTAGGTGTGAGTCCCATATTACATAAGATAAGGGATCCCAACATTATTTCCCCCTATTATAACACAATTTTCTGAATATAACGTTTTTTATGGTCAAAATTGCTGCTTTTCCCCACATTGGGAGCATATAATGGGACATATTTTTGCTTCTGTAACATACATTTGATGGATGTATATTCCTCTCACATATTATAAGGTGATTTATCATTTTTATGTTCAGAATTATGTTCATGAATTGCTGCATCCCCATTTTTGGATATTACAGTGGTATCAGAGCATAGTCTTGGCTCAGCCTGTGAATTTTAGCCATTATGCTATAAGAAGACAAATAAGCAGATCAGAATGATGGAAATAATGAGCTTGATCTCATCACTTTTCATATCCATGAAGAACCTCTCCAAGGAGGTTAAGTAGATGAAGGAGAAGAAATGCAAGGAAACTCCTAGAGGGTTTCAAGAAGAGGAAGGGCCATGCACTTCCTATTCTCAAAGAGGAGAAGACATGAAGCATCAAGAACAGTTGGAATCTGAAATTCTAAGTGAATACCTTGCTGAATACAAAGCTAAACCTAGAGCCTTCAAGGAGACTCTAGCTTTACCACAGTTCATTCAGCTGGAGGAAGAAAGGAGACCCTACAACTATGGGATGATGAGAGGCAATAGATTTCTATTGTCCACTTTTGATGGATCAGTCACATGTGCAGCAAAGGCTTGGGTGATGAATCTAGAAGCATTATTCCTACTACATCCAATAGTAGAAAAAGAGGCTGTATAAATTGCAGCGCTACACCTTGAAGGTAAAGCAAATACTTGGTGGTTCAGCCATTTGAGCCATGCAAGAGTGTCTACTCTTGCTAAGTTTTCTCAAAGGCTGATCAGAAAATTTGGCAAAGAGAAATCAGAGGAGGAGAAGCCCTCACCACCATTGAAAGAGGCATGTACCAGCGCTAACACAACTATGGAGGAGCAGCCTTCATCTTCAACAGTTTGGTAAGCCATCACATTTGAAGAGGGAACTCTTGTAACCCTACAAGAAGCTTCCAAATTTCACCAAGATATGCTTAAGTTTACATCTCTTGTCATTTCAGCAAATCTTATGGAGGGATCTACATCTTTGCATACTGCTGATTTAGAGCAACATAATTGCATTGTGCTATATAAGAGCAGTAATGAAGAAAAGAGGACCCATTCCTTATGGGAGCATTCAAATGGCAGCTTCATTCATGAAGCAAATTGTAGACATCTTGAAGTGAGAAGCATTTTATTCTTTCTAGATGACCCTTTCTCAATGAGCACTCCCCGGCTCAAAAAGAAACTTCTACCTGCAGTAGATCCAGAACCTTGTTGGTTTTGGAAGGCCATTGATGAGGAGAAGATCTCATGGAGAGATCTCATTGGAGGTGCAATTCAACACATCATGGAGTGCAAATTTCTTCAATAGTTGGAGGAGGTTTTTCCCTCATCACACTTGGATCCTTGTGGATTCAAGGGGGACATTTATGAGAGGTCTTCTCTAGAAGATCTCCAAGGAGTTTCATTTCAACATCCCATGAAATGCAAGAGGAGAAGTTTGATTTGGGAGGATGGTAGTCTTCCTTGGGAGAGTGCTAAGGAAGAACATGATGGGAGGCACCTACATGTGGATGATGAGAAAGAAGCTAGAAAGCTACTTACAAATATATGACACTAGGCATCAGGAGGCTTGGCTGCGTTGGCTACTCTTGAAAGAGTTTGGCCATCATCCTCTTTCTAAGGGTATGTGGGTGAAGAATGTGTGGCAGGATACTTGCATGATTGGGCAGCAAGGCGTATGGACACATTGTGTTGATATAACATTCTTCATATCAATCACCATGGTTTCACTACATGATTTGTATGATTGAGGTATGAAAAGGCAGCAAAAACTTTTGTTGCTTTGGTTGTTCTTGGGAGAGCAAGGGAAAATTTTCTCTCACACTTTGCATGATTTTGCAGGAGTAGGAGATGGCACTATCATGGTGCAAAGGGGCTACTACTTGGCCTTAGATGATCAAGAGGTACTTCCACTTTGAGAGGAACTTCTTATGTGTAGCAGCATTATGGGAGATGTCTTTGACAATATGCATGTCAAAGAATGGATCTATGAGTTGGCAGGAGCCTATTTTCATAGGCCAACAATTCTGTCACTTGGGAGCTTGGGGATATTGATGGAATGTCCCCAGGATCACTTCACAATTAATGCACTTGGTGAACAAGGAGGAGGTGAGAGAGATGGAGTAGTGGATGGAAACATCTATTACATTGATATGATCTTCTTAACTTGGATTTCAAAGCATAAGAAGGGTGATATTCCAACAACATATGATCCATTCCTCTTCATGGGAGCATGTCATATGGGAGGCTTGTTAATGGATCCCATCATCATCTTACTTTCAGTACATGGTGAGAATCATGCTTTTGCATTTATTGATTGTCTAACACAGTATTTGCATACTCTTACCACTTCTATTTAGTGTGTTGCTCCACAAGAGGGCAAACATTTCATTGAGCTCCATGGTCAACATTGGGCCAAATTGTATAATGAAGACAACCATCTTTTATATGGCCTTGGGCAAGTGTTTTATCCTTTCAAATTTTCAGCCCACCTACTTTGCAGGAGCTCAAGGTGGAGGGACATTTTCAGGAGTTGCCATGTTGGGAGGTGACTCATTTTGTATGGATGATTGCTTGGGGATGGAGGATCCACATGGGAAGGATGTTTCCCAATATATTTCAGACTCCATGCCTTGAGAGGACCTCTATACATCAACTTATTGCCTCCTTGAGTACTTTACTTATTCATTATGATAGCCATTTGGCTAGCTTGCATGCTTAGGAGGGGAAATATGGAGATTCATTGATGAGACAACATCTCATTCCTTGGAGGAGTTCATCATATGTGGATGCTATAGTAGGAGGGAGGGAGACTCTTCAGTTCTCTCCTTGCAGTTTCTTGAGGACAAGCAACATTTGGGAGGGGAGGATTGTAATATTCCAAAATTTGCGTGCAACAAATTGGAATATTAAATTTTGATGATTTCACTTAGGAGATGAATAAATGGGTAAGGAGTCCCATGCATAATAAAAACCTGAATAAAATCCCTCATAATGTGAAAGGGGATCAACAAAAACGCTGGATTTCCCACCTTCATGTGTGAAAAGGGACTTCTGCATGTGGACAAGGTCAAGTTTGACCAAGTCAAAAATGTTGGGATAGGAGGTGGAGATCATCTTGTGAGACAACGCAAAGATAGTGGGAGGAAGATTCCTTGGTGTAGAAAACCCTAATGAGTGGGGCCCAATGCAAGAATGCTCACACATGTTTAAAAGGAGGCCAAGGAAACCATAGCAATACATCTTGAGAATGATATTTGAATTGTCTGCTTAGACTATTCTGCATTCTCTTGCTATTTAGCAGAGCTGCTGTGTTTCTTAGCACAAGGTATTCTTGTTTAGGAATCACTTCTCCTTTCTTGAGAGGCCTCTTGAATGAGTTTGTACTGATTTTATTCACATCTAGGCTTGAGGCCAAGCATCCTCCTTCAGCTACAATGTTATTTTTGCAGCAACATAACGTTGTGTTGCAGGGTGTTGCAGTGAGGGTTCACAACACCACTTCCTGCACTCACTTTTCAAAGGAGGGAGCCTCCATTCCTTTGGGAGACCAGTAAGGAATATCTTGTAGCAAATTTTCATATCTTGGCACTTGGCCAAAGTAATCCCATCACTTACAGCGCAGTCCCTTGTAGGAACTGCGACCTTTCTTGCAGAGTGGTAGTGTGAGGGTTAATCCCCTCAATCTTGAGTTGCTTTCTCAGGGAAAAGGCTAACCTTTCACCTGGAAGGCTTGTAAGAAGGATCCTCCTTCAATTCTTGTATTATTCAGCTGTATGTACACAAAGCTTTAGTTAGACTACATTTTTCAGATCCAGATCTGCAGATCTAACATTTTGTACAATGTGCTTTCATGAAACCCTTGCCAGGTTATCTTCATAATGTGGAAAAGGGGCTAGATACTCATTTTCTTCATGCTTTGAGTAAATAAACTCCATATCTGATATTTTCAACATATTTTATCAAGAACCCTCTTTAAATGACATTGTGTATGCTTCACGAAATGTCTGGGTGTGAGTCCCATATTACATAATCTAAGGGATCCCATCGTTATTTCCCCCTATTATAATGCCATTTTATGAATATAACGTTTTTATGGTCAAAATTGCTGCTTTTCCCCACATTGGGAGCATATAGTGGGACATATTCTTGCTGCTGTAACATAAATTTGATGGCTGTATGTTCCTCTCACATATTATAAGGTGATTTATCATTGTTATGTTCATGAATTTTTTCATCCCCATTTTGGGATATTACAGTAGTATCAGAGCATAGTCTTGGCTCAGCCTGTGAATTTCAGCCATTATGCTATAAGAAGACAAAGAAGCAGATCAGAATGATGGAAAGAATGAGCTTGATCTCATCACTTTTCAGATCCAGGAAGAAACTCTCCAAGGAGGTTAAGCAGATGAAGGAGAAGAAATGCAAGGAAACTCCTAGAGGCTTTCAAGAAGAGGAAGGGCCATGCACTTCCTATTCTCAAAGAGGAGAAGACATGAATCGTGAAGAACACTTGGAATCTAAAATTCTAAGTGAATACCTTGCTGAATTCAAAGCTAAACCTAGAGCCTTCAAGGAGACTCTAGCTTTACCACAGTTCATTCAGTTGGAGGAAGAAAGGAGACCCTACAACTATGGGATGATGAGAGGCAATAGATTTCTATTGTTCACTTTTGATGGATCACTCACATGTGCAGCAAAGGCTTGGGTGATGAAGCTAGAATAATTCTTCCTACTACATCCAATAGTACAAAGAGAGGCTGTAGAAATTGCAGCGCTGCACCTTGAAGGTAAAGAAAATACGTGGTGGTTCAGCCATTTGAGCCATACAAGAGTGTCTACTCTTGCTAATTTTTCTCAAAGGTTGGTCAGAAAATTTGGCAAAGAGAAATTAGAGGAGGAGAAGCCCTCACCACCATTGAAAGAGGCATGTACCAGCGCTAACACAACTATGGAGGAGCAGCGTTCATCTTCAACAGTTTGGGAAGCCATCAAATTTGAAGAGGGAACTCTTGTAGCTCTACAAGAAGCTTCCAAATTTCACCAAGGTATGCTTAAGTTTCCATCTCTTGTCATTTCAGCAAATCTTATGGAGGGATCTACATCTTTGCATACTGCTGATTTAGAGCAACATAATTTCACTGCGCTGTACAAGAGCAGTAATGAAGAAAAGAGGGCCCATTCCGTATGGGAGGACAACATACCTTTGTTTCTTGAAAAACCTTATTGTGATCCCTTCATTCATACTCCTTGATCTTTATTTCCTTTCCTAGAAGAGTAAGTTGTGATTTGCAGTACATACTTTAAAGAAAAATGGTGATACCAAGAACATGACTTCATTTTTCAAATTAGATATTTTATGCAACTATGAGGGATGTAATTCTAAATTTAATTGACAAGAAGACTTGAATATCCCGAAGATCAAGATTATAAAATGTATGTTATCACAAATTAGACTAGTTATAAGAATTTATACATATCTAGAAGCTCATGCATACCTCGTAGTAACATACCTTTGATTTGCAGCTTGTTGGACTAATTGTGATGCTTACTTGATTTTTTTGTGCTTGTATTTGATAAAATTTCACAGGCAGCTGTACCATGCTCCATTCCTTCTTAATGCAATGAACCCCTCATACAATAATGACACCTAATTATTATCGTAGTGTAGAGCTCCTCTTTCTTTTTGGAAGCATTAAGACTTATTACTAGAGTATACACTGTGAGAAATTATCACTGCACCAAGGTTACCGAACTAAAGTGGCATCCTTGTCACCAGATAGTGATGGCATTCTCATTGTGATATTTCAAATTATAATGGTATTCTTTCTAAACTGTATTCGCATCCTTATTACTGATGGCTTATCAAAATAATGACTGCACCGATATTGTTGATGTTCATTTGTACAACATACATTGTAGTGTTTATAAAGCCTACCCTCGAACTATGTGGTATCTAGACAATCAAACTCTGAGAGCACTATTTATATTATTATGACCATGTTGTGATAAAGATCATCCTTTATCTGAGTTTTTGAACTTGTCTTTGAAGTGCGAGGTTCTCATACTTCTTTATGGTGCCTTTTAGGACTGATCTAAGTACACTGAGGTTCATTAACCCAAAATTTTTCATTTATGTTTTTCAAGAACCTTTTGAACTTGAATTCTAAAGTTAGTCTTTGATTCCTTCTTTGACTTTATCTTATTGACCTTTAAACCGCCTTGGATCATGACCATAGATCTAAAACCATGTTAGAGAATATGCAGTTAATTATTTCTCTTATGATGAAATTATCTTGTGATTTTAGTTATTATTATTTGTTCCTTTTTTGATCATCAAGAGTAATGCCAATAAAAAAATAGAAGAAGACACAAGATGTAGGAACATGCTATGGAAAACCCCACTCTTTGGGGAAAACACAGTCAAAATTCTTCCTTCAATAGTTTAAATATGAGAAAACCAAGACCCTTAGACTATATAATTTCTCCATTAAGTCATCCCTTCACTGTGTTAGCACCAAGATCTCCCTTGCTTTCACTTGAAATTCCATCCTTCTTCCTCCTGAGGTCCAACTTCACTATGATCACTATATCACTGAGGCATTATATCTGAGATAACATAATTGCACTGAGAAATTTAGCACCAAATATCAAGTATCAAATCATCATCATAACACTGAATATTCAGGACAAATATAACACTGAGATCCATAGAGAGTAGCATTATAGAATCATGTCATAATATTACTTCAGTGAGTCATTGTCTTACTGTTCGATCCTTCTTTTCTGTAATAGTGTCTCCCACCACTAATTCATTATCACTGAGTAATATGTCACAACTATATCACCATGTCATCGAACTGTAGTACTACCATGTCACCGAACTGTAGAATTTCCATGTCACCGAAATGTAGTATTACCATGTCACCGAACTCTAGTATTCCCATGTCACCGAACTGTAGAATTTCCATGTCACCATACTGTAGCTATATCCAAACTATAGTATTATAGTGATCCAAAAATTTTAGACGTCCAAATTTTCCTGAGTTAGAAATGCATAATTACACCCTTGTATATATAGTTGTTTGCCATAGATATTGAGCCGACTTGTTAATGTGAAAAGTTTTATCTTGTTTTGAGTCGACATGAAGACATATTGAAACCGACTTGAGCATGTAGCCTTGTAGATGATTTTAGGCCAACTTGAAGGTTGCTTACGAAGAAGATTTTGCTAAGGATCGAGGATGATGACGCTTGAAGGAGATGACTTAATGGAGGAGCCCTTTTAATCAACCTAATGTTACATGATTTAAAAGCCCAAACTTGGGATTAATTTTGTTATATTAAATTTATGAGAACACGCGTTGCCTATCTGTTGCAGATTAGGTCTGCCGCTTCTGCTTTGCACGCCCCTGTGGCTGCTGCGCATAGCAGCTCTTGAGCTCCTCAGCCACTTCAATGGACTCCAGCGGGGGCCCGCCTCCCCCCCCTCTCCCCCCATAGGTTCTGGCTTTCAAATCGATGATAGCAGCTTGCATTAAGAGAACCCCTTCCGCCATGCAACAGAAATTAGTGAAGAAAATGGACAACATCCCCTCGGTTGCACTCCTGAAAGAAGAAACATGCAGAGTAGCTCTGAATATTGCAGAGAGAGGCCTCATAGGCCAGTTCACTAGTCTCTGGCTTTCACCAAAGTCTGTTGAAGAGTGGGTTTAGATAAACTGGATCCCGTTAACCAAAGAGGCCATAAAAAGCTACTTTGTGGGCAAGGGATTTTTCGTCTTCGTCTTCGAAAGTGCAGAGGATAGAAGCTTAATCTTCAGGAACAGACCATATTTCATGGGTCCACAAGGATTATTTCTGAACAAATGGTCACCCGAATTTGATCCAACTCAGGATGTTCCATCATCTGTTCCTGTTTGGGTGTGTTTGCCCCATCTTCCCCTTCACTGTTGGAACCAAAAGTCTCTTCAGCTAATCGACAACGCTCTAGGAAAATACATAGATCAAGTAGTCAAAAAGATTAGTATCCGTGTGCCCGCATATGTGTCGAAGTCGATCTGGAGGAGGGACTGCCAGAAGCAATCAAGCTAACGGTTGCCAGATGGACACATGTTCAAGAACTGGATTACGAACAACTCCCTTTTAAATGTAGACATTGCCATGGTCACGGCCATTTCGCAAAACACTGCAAGAAAAAGGCTGAGGAATAAGAAGAGATGCACAATGGCGAGCAATGAACCTTAGTCCAGAAAGTAGCGCAACAAAAAAAAGGTAGAAGGGAATTCACTCAGAAGGAGGCCCCTAGCAGCTCTAATCCCACCAAATAAAGGGGTCCAAATCCAAATGAAAAATAAAGCAGTCAGGCCAAACCCTCAGAAACAGTCCCAGAAAATGTAGAATAGGAAGGAACACCTAACTCCAACAAAGAATATGAAGAAGCAGGCCACCCAGAGGCTTCCAAAGGCAGCCCATCCAATCCCTCGTATGCAGAAGTCACAAGGAAAAAGCCAGTAGATAGCTCAGGATCATCAGAGGATGAGATCTATGAGCGTCCGTAAAAAAGGGCCGAAAGGAAATCCCATAAAGAAGCAAGGGAGGAGGAGCCTGAAAGACCTAAAACTCAAGGCAACCAGACCATGATAGAGATGTCTATTGGGAGAAATACCAGAGCAAGGCCTCCTAAGGTAGGTTCTCACCCCCCACCTGGTAAATAATGCGTCTTGTCTCTTGGAACTGTAGAGGTTTCGAGACCCACATGAAAACTGAAGCGGTCAAGGATCTATTGAAAATCAAACCCCTAGATATTCTCATGCTCCAAGAGAAAAAAATTGAAGGGCAAGCCCTTCTCAATATCATCAAGGCAAAGTGGAAGAAAAACATAGGCAAAGCAGTAAGCTCAAAAGGTTCTTCAGGGGGGCTAGCTACCCTATGGACATATGAACTCTTCCACCTGAAAAATTCCTTCGAAACTCATCACTGGATTTTCACAGAATTAAAGCAATGTGCAAGTAAGTTGACTATCTCACTCTTTAATCTTTATGTTCCAGTTCTTTATTCTCAAAAAAGAGAATGTTGGAATTCCCTCCTAGCATTCTTAGAGCAGCATACACCCAATAACATAATCCTTGTTGGAGATCTAAACATAGTTCTGAAGCCCAAATAAAAGAGAGGGGGTAACAACGGTAGAGACCACTTGTTGCCTATTGTGGAAGATCTCATCCAACAATGGGATCTCCTTGATTTTAATCCAATAAGAGGTATCTATACATGGAATAATAACAAGATCAGGGAGGAACATATATCTACTCGTCTGGATATATTCTTAGTGCAAAGTTCGTTGATGATTAACAATAAGATAATCAATACAAAAATCCTCCCTAAATTAACTTCAGACCATATGCCCATTCAACTGCTCCTGGAGGATGAAGATGACTTGGGTCCTCTTCCTTTTCACTTCAGCCCCTATGGATTGAAAGAGATGGTTTCATGGAAACTGTGAAAGAATATTGGGCTAAACCAATCTTAGGATCACCATGTTATGTTTGGGAGAAAAAGCTCAAGGAAATAAAATAAGCCCTGAAAGAATGGATTAAAAAACCTGCTCCAAATCCAACCAGCCAAAGGAAAGAAACAGTGCAGACTTTGGAGGATTTACAAGTTGAAATGGAACACAAGGATATCACCCCAGAGATGATAGGCAAAGAGGTAGAAGTCCAATGCTCTTCCTTCTGCTCCTTTAGAATGGAAGAAGAGTTCTGGAGAATCAAATCCTACAGCCTATGGTTGAAGGCTGGGGATCAAAACACCTATTTCTTTCATCGCCAATATAGAGCTAGACTCTCTCGTAATCATATTTCAGAAATCACAATTGAAGAAGGACAGATCTGCAAAGGATTTGCTCAAATAAAAGAGGCAGCAGAAAGCCACTTCAAAAATATTTTTACTGCAGGGACACAACGTAGTGAGGAGGATTCAGCTGAGCTCCTCTCAAACATCCCCCTCCTTGTCAGCTCAGAAGACAACCTTGCTCTCATTAACCCCTTCACGAAGGAAGAAATAATCAATGTTATTTGGTCTATGGAGCCTGATAAGGCTCTTGGGCTTGACGATTTCACTATTCACTTCTATAAGATTTGTTGGGATATCATTAAATTTGACCTCCATAAAATGATAAGAGGGTTCCAGAAGAAAGCTAAGATAGGAGGAGGAACCAATTCCACCTACCTTGCACTAATTCCAAAAGTGGCCAACCCAGAAACCTTTGCCAGATTCAGACCCATATCTCTTTGCAACGCCTCTTACAAAATTTTGGCCAAACTTCTGGCAAACAGAATTAAACCATTACTCAAAAGGCTCATCTCCTCCTCCCAAGGAGGATTTTTTGAAGGTAGACACATCTTGGATAATGTCATCCAACTGCAAGAGGCAATTCACTCAAGTAAACAAAGAAAATAAAAAGGAATGTTGATAAAACTTGACATGGCGAATGCTTTTGATAGGGTTAATCACACCTTCCTCATCCAAGTCTTATGCTCCTTCGGCTTCTCGAATCTGTTTGTGAATCTTATAAAAGCCTGTATAGACAATCCCTGGATTTCCCCCCTGGTTAATGGGCACCCTACTGGATTTTTTCATGCCCAGAGAGGCCTTAGGCAGGGCTTCCCCCTCTCTCCCTTTCTGTATATTATGTTGGTTGAAACTCTTAGCAGAAAGCTCATTACTGAGAGAGACGTTGGGTCACTCCCTGGCCTCAGAATTTCCTATGGCATTGATCCCTTAAATCATGCCCTTTTCGCGGACGACTCTATTCTACTTGGAGGAGCCTCTCCCAGAATTGCAAAGGTGTTTGACTCAGTTTTTAAATGCTATTGCAGGGTAACATGAGCCTTAGTAAGTGAAATAAAGAGTGAAATTTATGGTTGGAATATGGAGAAACAAGAACTCATGAGCATTTCTTAGATCCTTGGCTTTAAAGCCTATGCCAAATGGGACAAGATAAAATATCTGGGTTTGCCCATATCAAATGGAGTTAACAAAAGGGACCTGTGGAGCGACATAATCAACAAAATACAAACAAAAATCTCATCTTGGGGAGGCTACTGGCTAACAAAAGGAGGAAAATTAATCCTTATTAAAACTATGCTGTCTGCGTTGCCAATTTACCAAGCTGCTTTTCTTCTTGCTCCAAAAAATGTGACGGATCAAATATCCAAACTCTTGAGGGACTTTCTATGGCAAGGGGAGAAAGGGAATCAGGAAAAAATTCATTTGGTCAACTGGGATACTGTCAAAAGAGATATCACAGAGGGTGGTTTACAGATTTGGGGTCCTGCATTGGTTAATCTTGCGCTTGGTGGAAAAATTATGTGGAAATTGCATTGTGATCCACATCATCTAGTTAGTCAATTTCTCAAGCATAAGTACGCAGAAGGTCCTGCGCTCAGAAATTTTCAAGCCCGCAACTCTGTAACTTGCACCCAAACCTGGAACTTATGTCGAAAAAGCCTCCACTTCTTCAAAGAGAAGGTGTATTGCATGCCCAGAAATGGCAAGAAAACCTATCTGTGGGATGACCGCATTATGGATCGTGCTTTGCTCTTTGAGTCTATAGAAATCGCTGATATCAAAGAGTGGCTTCAGCGCGTTGGAATTAACAGTGTATACGACCTTTCCAGGTGGGACATCAAAGGTAATTGGAGCGATTGGGAATTTCACGGCGTCCCTGCTAGAATTTTGCAGCAACAAAATCATCTCATCGATCTGCTTGAAGATGTAGCACCAGTTCATCGAAGCATGAAGGACTCATGGGGATGGGGACACTCAGGAAGGTATACCACAACTGCTGGCTACAACGCCCTTCACCCATCAAAAATCAGTAATCACCCGCCCAAATTTTGGAAAAAAGTCTGGGATCCAGGAGGTTTTCCTAAAGTAAATTTTTTCTTCTGTATTTTGGTACATAATAGAGTCATAACAGGAGAAAACATGTCCAAGAGAAGCTATGCTGGACCGCATAGATGTGCCCTCTGCAGAAGCAATACTGAAACAACTAAACACCTCTTTATTGATTGTCACTTTGATAAAGAAGTATGGGGCTACATCCTCCATGAACTTCAGATTCCCCCCCCCCCCTCGGGCAATGACTTTGTTTCAGAGTTATTTGCCTCATGGAGTCAACTATATCCCCACAATATTCCCATTAAATCTCTATGGAACAAAATTTGGATCGCCATCCCCAAATACGTATGTTGGCAAATTTGGTTGGCCAGGAATGAACAGATTTTCAATGAAATCTCTTATACTCCCTTGAAAGTAGCAGCCAAAGCAAAATCTCTCCTTCTAGAAGCAGTCCAACAATATTACTTTAAAGAAGACCTCTCTCTCCTTCCAGAAGAAAAGAGATGGATGGATTCTCTTTCCCCTCTGCCTCAGAAGCTTCTCTTGGTCCCCCCCACTGCAAACCCCGAATGGCGAAAAAGAGATTCTGACATCATTTTCCAAGATTGGTGGAGGAAAAAAAAACTAACCATGATTTTCTTTGACGGGGCTTCCAAAGGGAACCCCAGTGCAGCTGGAGTAGGGGGTATTATGTACTCTTTGGATGGCTCAAGAAGGGATTGCTTTTGTTGGGGTATTGGGCAAAAAACCAACAACCAAGCAGAGATTCTTGCTCTCCTCAAAGCATGCCAAATTACAAGTGAAAGAGGCATCAAAGACTTTCAAGCATTTGGAGACTCAAAAATACTCATTAAAAAACTCAATACGGAGGAAATGTTCAATAATGCAAGCCTCATCAAAACTATGAGTAGATTAAAGAGAATCCTCCTTGAATTCGACACCTACAAATTCTATCATATTCTAAGGAATTCGAACAGTGAAGTAGACTTGATGGCAAACAAAGGGTGCACTCTACAGAAGGGACAACTCAACATTAATGATGAGATATCATACCAATCTTGCTTCTCTTGACAGAAATGTAATCCATCCTAGCATAAGAAAGAGGAAAAAGCGAATTGTACTCTTGGTTGTTTAGGCTATGGCCCAACCATCTACCTTCAATTAAATAAAATCATATCCGTTTCAGTTAAAAAAAAAAAAAATCCCAAACTTGGAACAATTTAAATTTGTAATAACTAACCTAGAAGTTCACAATTGGGACCTTAAACTAAGTTTGACCCAAGCATGAAACCCATGCTTTAATAAGTCATTTTAAAATAATAATAAATTATTTTGAAAAATTCAATAATAATGAAGATTGAACCTAGTTACATTCGTCAAAATGATTAACTAATTATACTCACTTCATTGGCATATCTTCAAAATGATAGAGCCAATCATAACTATGTGAAAAATATTTATAGAATCCATGGATTTCCCAAAGATGTTGTTAGCAATAAGGACCCAAATTCACCAACATTTTTTAGGAGTAATTTCTTTACCATGTGGGAATCACATTAACCATGATCACTTCATCCCATCCTTAAGGAATACTATCTAGACTAACACAAGGAAATGGGAGGAACTCAAAGAATATATTCAATATAAATCCAATTCATCAAACCAATAACATTTTCCTCTTTTATAGAGGTTGAAAATGATTATTATATTTAACTACTTATTCGAGAGGAAGTGTTTGAGTGATTATCTCAACCATTCATCCAAAAAAACCTATTAATAAATTAATGCCTAAAATATTATTACATACATAAGCCCTATAATATAACATTGTGTCTTAAGGCCTACACTACCGAAAAACTCATTGAAAGCAAACACACATTAACTGAACACAACTAAAAAATAAAACCAAACATTCTTCAAAGGCTTTGTCTTTGAAAACAATGCTTGGATGAGTAAGAATCCTTTATTTTTCTCCTTTTTCCACCAAAAAACATTGTCTCCTAGCTGCGACCCAAGTTCCCCAACACCATTGGACACCATTAACACTTGAAATGTCTGAAAACCCTCGTAAAGGTATGATGCCAAAATTCTAGATCTCAGATCTCCCTTGAACTATTGGATTGAAATCCCCACATGCATGTCTCATAATCCCAATGAAGTATAGCTTCTCTAATCGTCCAACATCTAAGACTATTATAATATCTATTTCTTCAAATACATCCCTCTCTATCTTCACAATGTAGGCCTCCTTACAATGCAAACTACTCAACAAAGACTTCTTTGGTTTTTGTATCTAATGGATCTTTAGTGAGAAGTATATTTTCTGATTCTTTAAGCTTCCCTTTGAAAATATCATTAGCGTGAATTTCGCAATTAATTGCTATACGTTACATTTTTCTTCACTAGTAACACTCTATATCATTCCTACATTTAATTAATCTATTGTCATTGTTATTTGAATAGAATGTTGCCTCAGATTGATTATTGTCTTATGTATCTCCTACAATGGATTTGTTTTCTTCAGCTAAGAGTGCAACAATCATACCTTCTATACTTTGAGAAGGAAACAATCTTAGAGTAAAAATAACATTGTTGTATTTAGATGATAAATTGTTTTGGCGTCCTCTTCATCTATTGTAACATTATTTGGTTTTGATAAGGTAGATTTTTTAGAAAAAATAGATAATTAAAAATATTAAGTTTGGATATGAATAGACAAAAAGAAAAAAATGTTAGCACTCACGATCAATAAAATTATTCATATCAAGAAAATGATAGGAATAGTTTCCCTAAAAAATGAAGAAAATTTGCTAAAAAATGTTAGGAAAGCAATAAAAAAGCATTTGCTTAGTTTTAAATAAATTTGTAAATGGCTACTTGTTACTTGTTTAAATGCACCAAGATTTTAAATTAGGAGTTAATTGTCTTTTAATTTTGATTAAATTGCTTTATTAAGCAACTAATACTTATTGTAATAAGTGAGCACATATTTTTATCCTAATATCACTAAAATACAAAAAACATTTATCGCTTGTGTTATTGCTCGAGCAACTTCAAAGGGTGGATCTCTTCCCCGCCTAGATCAACAGCAGGGAAGCCTTTTCGCACCCCCCTTGTCCATTTCCCATAAAAAGCGGGGGGAGGGGCCCGAAAAGTTGTTTTCCTGATGGCGGGCCCTCCCTACGTGTCACCTCCATGATAATTTGCATCCCCTCCCTCACTCAAAACCGCAAACCACCACCTACCCTCTCCGAAATTTGCTTTCTCCCCAACAGTGGTTTCCCCCCCACCAACAGTTAGTTGAACTTTCTTCCTGACCGTTTCCCGACGACGAATAAGAAATTTCCACCTTACCTTTCCATTGCAATTATGCTCCTTACCGTTATGCCTTATGTCCCATTAGACCCGCTCCTTAGCCGTTACCTTAGCCGTTTCAACGCCCAACTCCTGTACCGTTGGCATTTAACCACTACGGTCATATAATAAAACAATCACCTCATAACGACATTCGATTCATTGTATAAATAAAGGCTTGCCCTTCCTTTTACCACTTTTGTTGTATTCATTGTTTTATGTTGGATTGCATGTTTACAAAGCAGAATTCTGCATTGTTTCAGACATTTTTCATCTTGCTAGAGAGAGAAATAACATTCTTCTCCTTGTTCCTTTCCCTCTAAGTAAATGGCCCTGAAAGGAAAGAGCAGAAAGCCTACCTCTGAAGAAAATCATCCCACTTCTACCCCAGTGTTGGGCCATGAAAAAGGTACATTTTACCCTCATAATTAGCTTGATTTATTACTAACTTTCATGTGTTTAACTTCACTTTGGAAATAAATCTAGAAGAATTAATTATAAACAAAGGGTAAAACTAATTATCAACAAACTATGTGATTATGGGCATAAAAGCTAACTTTTGTTGTTTTTATGTGCAGGAAATCTGAACCAATTAACTGTTGTTCAAATGACTGAACAACAACGATCAAGAAAGGGAAAATATTGTGTTATATTCATACAAACCAACAAAGAATGAGGAGGATATCGTCTATTCTATGATGAAAATGGTTGGATAGCTGTGAAACCCTCATGATCTCCTGATCCTGAGGATTAGCTATTATTCGTTATGTTTTTCTAGAGGATATAAAAGACTAATAGGTGGAATAGAAGGGGAGGATATTGACCCATACGTTGTAATTGTATATTATTTACATTCCTTCAAAACACAAGATTTCACACTCAACGATGTTGTATCTTGACTATTGAATTTAATGAAAGAGATAGTGGTTTTTCCATAATCGTGTTCTAAAGATCTTCTAGCAAAGACTTCTAGATGCTTTGAGCCCAGTCACTAGGATCTCTACTGCTTTCTTGTGTTATATTGTTATTTTACTTTTCTTTAATTAACCATTTATGTGTTTTGTAGAATTATAATTGATTTAAATCTCATCAGCATTGAATGGTTTGCGTCTCCATTGATTTAAAGTCTTAATCGCTTTTGTTTTCTGCATGAATGTTATCTCTTGCATTTACCAGAGTTATTTGAATGTTTCGATTGCCGTTCATTTTGGGTGATATTATTTGGTTGACCATTCATTGAGAATTCAATTGCAGAGCATGACTGTGTTACTCGTTTTTAGTAACTACAATGTTCCCTATCTGGTTAAATAGACTGCTATAGATGTTGATTAGTAATTCTAGTTAATTTTGAATTCTTTTAATCCTTGAATTTCAGTTTGTTGCTTCCATAGAATAAATCAGAATTAAGTTAAGTTGATTGATTAAAGTTATTTAATTATTTCTTTCAGAATTTCCTTGATTGAACGTCAAGAATTATACTTTACTTCTTGCAATGATTTCGATTTGTTAACCTTTGTTTTCACTTGCATAAACTATGTTGAACACTCTTTAAATAAACTGACCTACCATGGGTTGATGATTAATGTAGGCATTAGGATTGATTTTAAATAGTCATCTTAATGCACCAACATTTTGGCGCCGTTGCTGAGGAGGTGTTTACAAGTGATGCTTTTATTTTCTTTTGCTGAAGAAGAATTGGGTATTAAAAATGAAAGGTAAGAACCTGCGTACCAGCAAGCAAAACACTTGCCCATTATCCCGCTTTTCAGAAAAAAACATAAAGATTAAATAACAGTAGGTGTTTTTTATGAATGCCTATAAAGAAAAATATAGAAACAAGTGTGAACCCCCCATTCAAATCCATGAAAACCAAGGGACCGGTGACCCTTGGAAGAACAACATTCATAGATGAAATCATAAGAAAAGCTTAATCTCAGGCATCTGTAGGACCCAAGAACATTTATGAAAAGAGTCCTACTATAATACCTTAGGTAGCAGGCTCACCATCTGCAGCTTACACTGAGATCCATAGTGAAACAAAAGGGTCAGAACAAAGCTTTCAGATCATAAAACATTTGAATCCTGACCCTTCACAAGAGGGAAATGATTGCAACTTGCAAGAATGAGAGGGATAAACCAGTGGTGATGTGGAAACAAACTTAAAATCTCTAGAACCTGGATCTCCTAAAATCTTGGTTGAAGAAGAAATGCCCGAAATTCCAGATCGTGGTAGTATTGTAAGACCTTTTCCAAAACTGACTTCTAGTTCGGTTCGAATTAATCTCCCAGACCAAGAAATCCTTGAAGGTTATTGGCGCACCTTTGACCAAATGGTGCACAATCAGCCCCAGGGACAAACATCTACATTGGAGTACCCCATTGTTGACCCAGTCGCTAATTCCCCTATGAAAGATATTCTGTTGAAAAACATCCCCACTTTCCATGCATTAACTTCGGAAGATCCAGATGCTTTTTTGTTTGAATTTGATGTTTTCTGTAGGGGATATGATTACACCACTGACCCTCAGAAATCAAAACTGTTTCCATCTACATTAAAGGGGGCAAATTTGTGCTTGTTTATGGGGCTTGGTGGAGGGACTATTAATAATTGGGATCAAATGAAAATTTATTTTCTTGCTAGATATCAAGACTACTGCAGGACTAGAGAATTAAAAGATGAAATATTCAACATGACTGAAAAATATAATGAAACATTAGAAGGATATGTTGAACGGTTCCAATACAATTTGCAAAGGTCCCCTCGTGCTGCATTGTCTAAAGATGTCTTAAAATTAACTATGATAAAAGGAATGAAAGATGAATGGATAGAAACATTAAATATAATGGGAAAAGGAGACATCTATCATAAAAATTATGACGATATTATTTCATTATGTGTTAGGTGCTCTAAAGGTAGCACACGCATTAGGCCAGCAGGACGAGATTCAGCTGCCGGGAATAACAGAACTTCAGGGGGTAGTGTAACACAAACAGAAATCAACAATATCTTGGAAGACTTCAAGACCAATATCTTGGGTACCCTCACAACACAATTAGATGTCCTATAGGCCATGCAGAAGCAAGCATTAGCGAAATAGAACTTGGCCATATTTTTCCCACGGTGTCGAAAGAAGCACAACCATCGAGAATGCCCATTGGACATGGTCCAAACATGTGTCATCTGCAATAAAGACCATGCCACTGAATAATGCCCGTCACTTCCAGGGTTGAAAGCAGTCTTCAAATAAGCAGAAGAAGAAACAAAACCAGTATATTTAATGAATCAACGTCGACAGTGGCAAGTCCGGTCTTCAGGTATGTCACAAGACCCATCTCAGTTTTTTCCTTCTTCGCAATTTAATCAACAACAAAAACCTGGAATAACGTGGAAAAATCAACCACCTTTTTCCGCCTGGCCATCCCAACCATTATCCATGCCCCCTTGGCCAACTCAATCCTTTCCAAGAAGCAGTTAGCCAAATTCTTCTTTCTCTCCTTCATTTTGGCAGAACAATCCATATTCATCCCAGTGGCCTGCCTCTACCTCACAAAATCCAAATTGGTCCCAAAAATAGCAGCGGCCTTTGGGAATAACAAATTCACCTATAGGAACGGGTACTCAACCTTAACCCACATTACCAGCTCCATATCTGTTACCACATAATTCTCAGCCTCTGATATGCCCTCGACTGCCAGCTCAACCGAACTCGAATCCCAATAATAGACCGGTGCAGTTGATACAGATCATTGAAAATATAGACCCTGAAACTGAACAAAAAGAATGCAGTGAACTTAGGTTGAGATCTGGGCGCGTTATTAATCTGGGGGAAATTGCATACCTGCAACAAGACAAATTATAACCCCCAAGTGAAATTAATCCATCAACTGTGATCAACACAAAAATAAAATAGGGAGAAGCCACAATTGAATAAGAAGATTCTAGAAAACTTATCAATACCTCTCCCCTGTTCCCTGAAAGATTAGTGATACCTAAACCAATTGTCTATCCAGATTTTGATCTTTTAGGGGAACTTAAAAATCTTTGTATTAAAATTCCTCTCCTCCAGGCCATTCAAGACATCCCTATCTATGCTAAGACAATGAAAGAACCGTGCATGAAAAAACCTGTGAGGAAAACAAAAACTTCGCCAACTATCCATGTCGTAGGAACCTTGTCTGATTTATTATTAGGCAGAGAAACACCGATAAAATATGAAGATCCTGGGAGTCCTATAGTTACAGTCCAAATACATGGCCGCTCTTTTCCAAACACACTAGTTGAATTGGGTGCAACCATTAGTATTTTGACTGCGGAAACCTGTGAAACACTTGGTATCATCGCTTTAGAACCAACCACCACCTTGCTGGAACTTGTTGACCAATCAGTTGTTAAACTAGAAGGAACTTTATAGGACATCATGGTTTTCGTTGACTCATGGGAATACGCGGTAGATTTTCTAGTCACCAATCTGAAAAGCGGATTGGATGGACATCCCTTGATTTTGGGTCGAACTTGGTTGGAAATAGCCAAGGCTTACATAGGTTGTCGTATAGGCAACATGAACATTGCTAAGGGGGATGCTGTAAAAAACCTTGTTCTATATCCCCCTACCAAACCATGTCTTCCCATTGTAAAAATTCATAAACACCCGCCAGCATACCTGGAAGAAAATATCCGTTCACAATAGCAGAAGCACTCGAATTCAAAAATCAAACTGTAGATGACATATTTAACAATTTTATTAATCAACCAGCTACTGCAGAAAATGAAAAATTCCAAATGTTAAGAGAAATTCTTGATAATGAGGCTCAAGAAGATACTTTAAAGGAGAATGATGACCAACACATACCCACAACTATCATTCATAATAGCAGACCTATTGAAATTGAACTAGGAAAACTTTTCAACCTCAATGAAAATCTGAAATTTAGTCATGAGTATTTTTCATTATTTGTAGATGACTATATATTGTTCCTATATTTCCAAAGACAACATTCCTTGAATATTGTGAGTTTTATAAATGTCACTGCCTTCATTATCCTTACAGAAAATTTTACACTATTCTATCAGTTTGCTATTCCATGGTCACCCTATCACTCCTACAAACTCCCTATGGGCTGATCCTTCTTATTTTTAGCCTCATTCTCTACTTATAACCTCATTGGCCTATTTTTCCCTTATCCATAAACTCCACTTTCCCTCTAGGCTTTTCCTATAGCAAACTTTTTCCCATGTTCCCCATGTCCCTCAAGCATTGATGGCCTCAAAACTATCTCTGTCATCTCTTTAGATAAATCAAGTACATTGGATTTTGGATCTTCAATACAACACTTTGACAAATACTCTATTTTCACTTAAGAAGCCTCGAAGTCAAATTCCAGTCAAAATCAGGTCAAAAACCCTCCCACCAGGTCATCAGGGTTTCACATGTTTTAATGTCATCATTGGTGTTTCAGGCACTATTTTTCCTTTGCTAGAATCCAACCTAGATGTAATAGAATGTCAAACATGGTTGTTCAAAAAGGACCTAAAGGAGTTCCAAAGGAGACTATCCCTTCAGTTCAGAGTCTCCACATGAGGAAAATTGACAAATTTTGGCACTTCTGCAGGAGTTTTTAAGTTTCCATCAGCAGAAAGATTTATGAGGTTGATTGTCTACTCCTAAATGAGGATAACTTGCAGCAATGAAGGGGAAACAATTTGGTCTTGAAGAGAACTAGAGTTTTGAGCTTGATGGCTCAGTTGGGTGCCAAAAAATTGACCACTCACAAAAATGACTTGGAGGAGACACACAAAGCCAAACATGAAGAAAATCTAGTAGAAAAGATTGATGAGATGGGGAAAAAGGTGAGGTGAACTGGACAGAAATGAATGAACTTGAAAGGGCTATAGAGAACCTATAAGTCAACATTGATGATTGTATTAAAGCACTCTAGATACCTAGGGTTTTGGAAAAATGGCCATAGAAGGTGAAATTATGAGTTGAACTCCATGGTGCAAGCAAAAGAGGGTTTTGAAAGTGCTACTACGAGGAATCCTCCCAAAGGTGTTTAGTGAGATTGTCATGCCTAAATGAGAAAAAGCATGAGTGTTAAGCTCCAATGTGGGGAAAAAAGAAGTTTTTGGAGATGGTGCTATATGAAAAAATCCTAAATTTGTCAAAATCAACTGGTTATGCCTCAAGGAGAAAAAGAGGGTCAAGTTCATCATTTCAGTCACCTGCATGTATACCATGTGTAAAAAGGTTAGTGAGAAAAGGTGAAAAGTTGAGTTAGACTTCATAATGGAAAATACAGAAGGTTTGAGAATGCTGGTATGTATAATCATCACAAAATTATAAAAATAAACATGTCAAGTCTCAAATACCAAAAGAAAAGCCAATTCAGTGATTTTAGTAACCTACAGGCAAAAGTATAAAGGAATATCAATGAAAACGGGAAAAGAGGGTTTTAGACATTAGAAAGTTGGTTTCATGATTAAATCAAAATTCCTAAGTCTATAAAATCCCATTCTACACTTCAAACAAATTATTTTTTCCTTGCAAAATGATTAGAGCATTCAGGAGTGAAGAATTTGGGAATTTTCAAGTTAAAATTGGGCAAATTTGTTTGGTGCTGCGCGCTCAACTTGACACTGTGCACCTAGAATCAGGCATTGCACCCTTGGAAAATATCCTCCATACAAATTACAAAGACACTGAGCACCTGGAAGTGAGCGCTGTGTGCTAGGGAAGGCATTATGCCCTTACTCGACAGGCTTGGGGAAGAAAACCTTTGGTGTTGCGCACCTAGGACTGAGTGTTGCACGCCTGGGATTGAGCATTGCACCCTTAGCCTAGTGCTGAATGCTTGGGAAGGAAGGATTTATAAGCCCTACAACCACTCATACCACTTCAAATCTCTCTCAAGTTTCCTCCAAGGTCCTCCAAGGCATTGATAAATGGTGAGTGGATGCCCTAGCCACATTTTCAAAGATTTCGTCATAATTTAATGGAAATAGATTGAAACCCTAAGAGGCTACCCTAAGGCTTAAAATTGACATCACTTTTTACGATTATTTCATCTACTTGTAAAGAAAATCAATGATAGACATATGGATTACATTTTTTGGAGGTTGTTCATTCACCTAAGCTATCCCTACACCCATTCCCTTCATTAAATCAATCCCTCCACTTGCAAAGGCTGACATTCCATTGCCATTCTTCATCTCAATTTGACATCAGCCCAAAAGTGTTTCAGAACAGACTTTAGACATATCTGCATAGGGTTGTCATTAAGTTGTTAGCCTCTCATTCATTCTCATACACCTATACTGTCATTCACTCATCCCATTCAGTTGCACAGCTTCCTTTTTCATCACCATCTATTGGAGCAGGGTCCTCCAATGGTTGCAAATTTTGAGTATTTTTGTATATTTTTGTCATATTTAGTCTAGCGCAGGGGTTTTGGGGTGGGTCAAACCCCCAAAAGCATTGTAACAGGTCAAGGGGTAGACCTAGAGTTTGCAAACCATGGTTTGCCAACCACAGGAAATATTAGGCTAGATTGTTATAAATAGAAGGAAATTTTGAGTTCTAAGGTAGGCATGAATAGAGATTAATGCGAATTGTGGATTAGTAGATTTGTGTGGGTTTTGGGGAAATGACTTTAGACATATCCACATAGGGTTGTCATTAAGTTGTTAGCCTCTCATTCATTCTCATACACCTATACCGTCATTCACTCATCTCATTCAGTTGCAGAGCTTCCTTTTTCATCACCATCTATTGGAGCAGGGTCCTCCAATGGTTGCAAATTTTGAGTATTTTTGTATATTTTTGTCATATTTAGTCTAGCGCAGGGGTTTTGGGGTGGGTCAAACCCCCAAAAGCATTGTAACAGGTCAAGGGGTAGACCTAGAGTTTGCAAACCATGGTTTGTCGACCACAGGAAATATTAGGCTAGATTGTTATAAATAGAAGGAAATTTTGAGTTCTAAGGTAGGCATGAATAGAGATTAATGCGAATTGTGGATTAGTAGATTTGTGTGGGTTTTGGGGAAAGGACTCCTACTAGCTGTGTGTGCGGAGATCCTCTGTCCTGCTATGTGCGGACCCTGCTGCTGTGTGCGCAGGTTCGGTTTGGGTATTGTAAGAAGGGTAATGAATGAGAAAGGCTGTTGAAGTATCTGAATCTATTGGACTCACTGTTAATGCGAATCTCTGATATTTTTTTATGTTATGCATGCTTCTATGTTGAGCTATGAAATTAACTATGTTATTTGTTATGCTACATAGACATCTGATCTAAATTTGTTCTGTTATATTTTATGCAAGAGAAACTATGTTAGCTGCATTATTTTTATATAAGATTATGATCTCTTGATTGCAATAACTATAACTGGTACTGCGCATGTGGATGTGAAGGGAATCTATAGATTTGGGGTCTATGACAAACGGTTTGGTGATTGTAGAGTCAAACCTAGCTCTGTTTGACTTACCTACCCTCTCCCAAGGTGTAGAAACCTGGTTCGAACACCCACCCATACCGCTTTGGGTGAGACTTTGGCCTATGCAAGTAGGTCACTGTCGATAGGGCCAGTAGTATAGGGGTTTGTTAGCAATCTTAACCTCTAAACCTGGGTCAGGACCCCTCAAGCCAACAAATGGTTCCATTGCCGGGATCAGGAGCATTTTGACAGAGGGATCAGGTAATGCCAAGAGAGTATTGGAAGCCTGAGGAGAAATAAATCGAAGAGTAGTTCAAAAGAAAGATTTAGGAATTTACGATAAGAGAGAATTGCAGCACAAGGTTAACGACAAAAAAGTGTAACAACAAGTACGTTCTCATAAAGAGCTATGAAATTTTCTTTTTGAATTTTGTAACCAAGCTTCAGGAGTGGCTGGCGAGGCTCGTAGAGCTTCAGAAGTGTTGGAAGGATGAAAGGGTCACACAGTGGACTCCAAGGCTGATCTAGTAGCTGGAAAGGACTGATAATACCATCACTCACACGGTAGATCACTAGGTGGATAATGTACTAGGAGGGTTTGTGACAAAATTTTCCATTGATTAGTTCATCTCCTACTCTGAAGTAGAACGAAGATTATTCAAGGGTTTCTGGGGTAAGTTTCTGAAGACATTACCGCTGTTGATTAAGATATTACTGTGTAAAAAGAGTATTCTGTGCAGTCATACCAAGTGAATGACCTCAGATCTGGACGAAAGCACAAAACGCAGTGGTAAATACTATCAAACTAACCTTGAAGGAGATAGATATGTCTATAGCCTGTTGAGAGAGACAACTGCACAAAGCCCCCTAGCTACATCACCGTCAAGGTCACGCAAAGGTAAGAACTCACCCATACCTCCACCCCCACTAGAGAGTGATATGGCTACACACTTGAAACTACCTACCTTTAAGGGGGTGGGATATGAGGATATGGATCGATTTTGGTTTGTTGCAGATTTAGTATGGACTGCGCAAAATGTGGCAAGCAATACTATGAAGAGGGTGCAGCTATCCCTAGCCTTCGAAGAGAGAGCTATGGATAGGTATATGCAGTACGTATCTTAAACCGGGAGCGCATCTATTCAAGATATTAAGGACCCTCTAAAACAACAGTTCTGAAAACCTAATTCCTACTATCAGATAGTAGTAGATGTGAAAGATTTCAAGCAATGAATGACTGAGTCTGTATGGGAGGCTGATCAGTGACTGAAGAAAGCAATTAGAGAGGGAGGATTTAAGTATAACGACAGACAACATACATAATGGTTCATCGCTATGTTGCTACCTCACCTGCGCGTACCTATGAGTCACCAAACTTTCGAATCACTGGAAAAAGCTTTGGAAGTTACTATGAAACTAGAATTTGTGCCCAGAGAAGATACTTCATTAGGAGTACAGGAAATTCAGGAGTAGCTTGGGGCAATGCACATGGAAATTCAGAACCTGCGAAAGGAACGGGGAGAGGAAGCTAGTGCAGATCTATGGTGCATACGATGTCAAGCATATGGACATACGAAGGATCAGTGTCCGTTGTTGGGAGACTACCTGCAGGTAGGAGGAGCTAGTCAGTTGCATCCAAGATCAAGCAGAGGACCTAGCCCATTGCGTCCAAGCTCAAGTAGACCTGCATTGTGGTGCAATGATTTTCACGTAGCTGGGCTGCATGATACAAGCCATTGTCCCCATCTAGGTGCGTATGTCCCATAACTAAAGCAACAATGGTGCAGGTTTTTTCGGTCGGTAGGACAGGATGAGCAGGACTGTCGAACTTATGATCTGATGATAGATCAAGGAAACCTATATAGAGTACAATCAAACCTTGCATCACCAATATCTCCCATAGGCATAGGTGGCTCCCCAGCTAGGGGCATGGGGGGAGGTCGAGGTGGAAGAGTAGGTTGGGGCCGAGGGCAATTGATCTATTATAACTGTGGAGAAGTAGGGCACTTTGCAAGGGATTGTCTGAACGCCACAAGACAATCCTATAGGTACTACAGATAGTTGGACCATGCAATTGAAGATTGTCCGATCTTGATACCAAAAATGGAGGAGAAGCAACCGACACCTACGCAGAATGTGTAGAGGGTCAAGGCTGAGCTGCGAGACAAGAATCCAAGTGTAAATGTTGTAACACACAGTGGAGTGGCTACTGGAGGACCTAGGGAAAAGGCTGTGACTAAACCTCTAATCCAAAAAGTAGTCAGCAAACAAGAAGGTATAAACCTAAACATATAAATAGAAACATTTATCGCATCTCGCAAAGATTTTATTGAGGCAAAGGAACCTACTTCTCAGGCACCTGCGAACCTTAAGGCAGATGAGGAGGCCAGACCTTTCTTGCAGGAATGTATGAAGTTTCTGTGCAACCCAAAAGCTATGTTAAGTCTTCAGGAAGTAATAGATAGTTGTGTAGCATGACCTACCTTACCCCTAGAAATTAAGGATGTGCACAAACTGTACAGATATAAGAAACACAGTGGTAGGGAGATGTGATTGACAACATAGATCGTCGACTATGAAATGGATTAGGTTATTTTGGACCTGGGGTCGGATGCGAATGTATTACCTAAATAGACTTGGAAATGAATGGGCGAACCAAAGCTGGAATGGGCCACTATCCAGCTGCGCATGGCTAATCAACATAAGGTCATACCCTTGGGGAGACTGTCAAATATTATGGTAGATATCGCAGGGGTTAAGGTCTGGCCTGATTTTGAAGTTATTCAGATTGTAGAAGATGCGGGCCCCCACCCTACACTGCTAGGGCTAGACTGGGCCATCAACATGGGAGGTATCATTAACTTAAAGAAGAGAAGCATGGTGTTCGAAAATAATAGCACAAGGGTGATAGTACCATTAGATCCCGAAGGAGGCGAACAATACACCAAGATGGTATGCAATGAGGAAGATGTGGATCATTTCTATAATTTAACTGCACGAGATGAGGATTGGATCAACCCCATGGTGGATGGAGTGCTTTGCGGGGAAAATGATAGTGAATGCTTCTCTGATCCGATGAAGAGAGAGAATTGGTAGAAATGGTTACATGATGTCTCTACGCTGCGATGTCTTTAGGTCACAAAGAACTTCCATTGCATTTCCTCAGAGTAAGAGACCTACCTTAATTTTATGGCTATATTAATATTAATGAATTTTTACAAGCATTCAAAGCTGAGGTTCCAAGGGAACGACGACTATGGGCTGTTAAACTAGCCATGCGTGAGGTACCTGCACAGTGGTGGGACACACATAGGGAAGTATTCTAGGGTTGGAAGGAATTTTGGGCTATGATGATCCTATGATTTGAGGACCTAGTTGAGGTACAAGTCAAGACGTTCCTTGGGCAAGGAGACCCACATGAACATTTGCTCACTTGGGAAGAATAGTGGGGTGACAGAACTCCAAAAAAATGGGTCCACCTCTTTATTCATACTCCAGGACCACTTCCCACGACATGGTATTTAGACATGGAGCTACATTAGTGCACTCGCCATTAGGAGACTTTTAAGGAGGAATTTTTTAGAACATTTGGGGTAGTAGGTGGAACAGAGGTGCTTGACGCAGCTTTGTAAGACACTGAAATTATGGCACGGGGTAAATCGCACCTGTTTGTCGCACCTAAAATACCCGTGGGGGAAACATAGGTACCAAGTATGGTCGATTTCCACGGCCTAGCCCTAAAATAAGGTAAGAATGATCCATAAGCTTCTTTTGACTTAGAGTTGGAAGGGATGAGAACGGTTACCAGACTTCTTAGGCTGCCAATGGGTGGCATTGAAACACACCCTATGTGGGCTAAGATTGGGGATGTGAATACAGGAAGTAGAGTTATCACATATCTAGAAATTCTTACAACCAAGGAACAACTGCATTCAATCCTCGGCCACGCAGGTTACTACAGGAAGTTCGTTCGACAGTACACACTGATCAAAACACCTCTGAGAAACTTGCTTATGATGGAGGTTCAGTTCTATTGGGATGATGCAGGTCGGAGGAACATGTCTTTGGTTTCGAAGTACCTAGGGAAAAAGCCTATGTTGAGGAAGGATGCACAGGAGGTGAAGGCGTTTACTCCAAGTGCAGCAGGTACGATGAGCACACATGACAAGCAAAAAGTGGCTTTTGGAACAGTAAAATCTGGTAAAAAGGAAATTTTACTGTTGAATGGAGTGGGCAGCTGGCAATTAATGAGTCAATTTCATCCAAATTTTTATCGTTTACTTGATGGTAAGTTCCAAGTGAAGTTTACCCTACCATTGGACGACCACAAGTACTATAAAGTAGGAAGAATAGCTCAGACAAAGGTTCCGTATCACCTCTGTAACCCGTATGTATTTTTTTTATGCTATACTGTTCTCTGGGCCTGTAGCATTCTGTTCATGACTGATCAACCCCCTCCCACTACCAATAGTCCCCCAAAATCAGGATTCCCTTTTCACGCTAGAATAACAGCTACTAACCCCATGGAAGCTTTAGCACTTACAGAGCCAGAAATTTCGAAAATCATGTTCATTAGGTCTGGAGATGACGAAATTGATAGGATAATTTCCCTCTGGCTTCCTACATGGAGGATTGGCTTCAAAACTGGCGAAAGGAGCACCGAAGGGACTAGTGTCATAGAAGTAACCCCCCTGTCAACCTCGAGGAGACTGCAGAAACAAGTAAGATGGGCTCAGACATAGCCACGGAAAAGGATACATAGCTGCCACAAACCATGGAAAAGGATGCCGATGCTGGTTCGTAGCTAGACCTAAGAGTGAAAGGGTTGACTAACAAATATGCTACCTCCCTCTGAGCTATGAAGCGGCTAGGAGAGCCTGCAAAAGGGCCCCAAAAAAAGCAGCGTGCCCAACACCAGGAATATGATGCGACAGTCACGCTAACTGATGGTAACCTCGAGCAAGTCACGGACACACTTAATTTGGCTATAAAGGATAAGTGGGCAACCATAGAGGAACAATAAAAGGATGCAATTGAAACCATTCAGGCTGAGCTTTGCACCCTCTAGTGGAAGACAGATAAGCTACAGACTAGCGTAATTCAGGCACAGGCGCCCTGGCCACTAGCAGTATTGTACTAGCTACGAAAGAAAGTCGTCTCTACTCTTTGCCTAGCACTGCCCTTGTAGGAACCCACCTCCAAGTAGATACAGGGATATAATTGGATTTGGCTAAGCTGCCCCACGAGGCATTACAGGGTCTCCACACCGCTATGCTTTAGGAGATCCACCATCGCAACCAGAAAGTACACCAAAAGCTCAGTGTGGCCGAGCCAACCATCGCACAACAGACTGTATTAGTGTTCCTTGTTGTCTTGCAGTAGGCGCAGCTTGAAACTGTGGTCCACAAGCTCTGCACAGAGGTTCCAAATGATATCCTCGCTACAGCTACACTCCGGGTTAAAGTATAAGGAGTTGTTGCGGCATTAAAGGCATCTAGGATAGAAATGCAGGTCATCAAGATGTAACTGGAGCAACAAATCACCGAATTACAAACCAAATTGCAGCTGGCAATGCCTCCAGAGGTACGAGCCCAGTGCGCTGCGCTGGTGACCAAAACTACGAACACTATTACAGGGCAGATTGCTCAAGGCACCCAGTTGCTAGAGTCAGTCATGCAGCTCTAGACTAAGGTCCAGCACGATCCAATCCTCCGAGATATCAATCAAGAATTGCAGCAGAAGGAAGAAGCTTTCAAGCAGGTCAAGGCTAGACTATGTACCTTGGTGCCTGCGCAGCGCTTGGCATGTTTGAAGACTAGCAACGCTCTCCAAGATGAGATTGAGGAACTTTGATGCAAGAAGCACGTCATCGTGGACCAACTGAAGCCTTGGGCTGCCATAGCCCTCCAGCTTTCACAGGATGTAGATGGTGCAGTCAGGTGACTAAACCAGACACTAGAGAGTGTCACTACAGAAACAGAGGGACCGACATCCTAGAAGCTTATAGACATTGCATAGAGCGTTGTTGCTTAGAGTCAAGAAGTGCTCCCTCCACTGATCACCACCATCAATGCACTATGTGCGTAGGTGGAGACCACACTATTGGGCAGTGAAAAAGGTATGAAATTACTATGCATTTATTCCTTCTTTTACCATAAATATACTTCTATTTGCCTTGGAAAGGTAATTTATCATAAGAATTGCAATAGAATTGGAAAGGTTATTTTTGATTGACAAAACAGTAATTCGAAGTGGTGAACAACTGTACCAAAGGCGTGGCTAAGGATAATCTAACTGCTGCTCCATTAGTGTTGAACCATATCCAGCCAAAGGCAAGAAGATCTAAACGAATCGCCCAGAAAAGGCAGGGGATAGCTCGGCCTTGAACAGAGTGAACAGAATGATGACAAAATAGAGAGGAGAAAATCCCTCAGGATCCTTCGATCCTGAGGGATCACTGTTCAAAATCGTCATAGTCCTTGATTTATCCGTCAAAGAATTAATATAAAGCAATGATCTTTAGTGATAGAAGGGACGGTTGTTAAAAAAAAGAGAGTTTTAGCTGAAAGACTTTACATTTCTTCTGTAATCTAATGGTTTATTGACTCTCGGTTGTGAGAGAATTGCATCTGTAATGCTCTATGTTGATTTAATATAAGACACAGGTTTTATCTATCTTCTAAAGTTTTGAGTTAGCCCAGTGGTATTTCACTGGCGCTAAGGGCCCGACTCTGGTGGAATCACTACGCTGTTGTATTCTTAATTCTTGTTTACTGTCGCGTGAAGTGTGTTTAATATTTATTTCCATTACGGAATTGATTTATGGTTGTTAGATCAAGTACCGAGCCATTGCTATTTCATTTCTTACGAGAGACGCATTCGCCAATTAGTTTTTTGGTTATCATTATATGGTTTTTTTGTTCTGCTTTTGAACTGAGTTGTTGTTCCATTAATTCATGGTTCGTTATGATTTATTTTTGTATAGTGATTAACTGTCGACAGGCTTGAGTGTGAAGATTTAGTTATTTGATTATACTTGCTGTTCATTTCATACTGTTATTCTAATTCTGTTCATAGACAAATTACGATTACATACTGTTGTTCCTTTCCAGATTTCATTCCTTTTAAGTTGCTTTGCTTTTGTTTCAATTTATTTAACATCTCCAACTGTAGAGGATAGAGGTCATTGCTCCAAGTCCCCAGATTGGTTATCTTACATCGATTTCTAAGGGAAAGAGTTACTACTACTGCATCCTTGATCGATGCCTTGTAATATTGATGTAGTTTAATCTTTCCATTCATGTCACTATAATTAGGTTTCTTTCCAAGCATTTATTACTTTTTCATTTGATATTCTGTACTACATCTTCCCAGCATTGCTCTTAGATAATTGCAGCCTCAGACAGAGTACACTCATGAAATAAAAATTCGCTCCCAGATTGATGATTAATGTAGGCTAATTAGGTGTTCAAAAGATACCTTTTTATGACCAAACATTTTGGTGCCATTGCCAGGGAGAGTGTATGCAATTTTAAAGGAGTAATGCACAGCTGATTTTCTTCTGCCTACGGAGAATTGGGTATTAAAGACGGAAGGTAAGAACCTGCGCAATGGGCAAGAAACACACTTGCTCGTAGCCCACTTCACAGCAGAAGTAGGTAAGCTTGTTTTTTTGGGTAGGAATGAAGGTTTGTTTCTTTGAATGAATAAACAAATTAAGCGAAACAAAATTCCTTCTAAAACTGAAAAACCTAAGGGACTGGTGACCCTTGGGCGCACGACCTTTATTGACAAAATCCTTAAAAGAACTGAATCTCAGCCATCAGTGGGATTTAAAAGAACTACTTCTAGACAGCCTACTAGTTCCCTTCAGGCTACAGAGTCACCATCTGAAGCCTTCGCTGAGATACACAGTCAAACAGAGGGAATTAAACAAGATTCCCAAGAAATTGAGAATCTTTGCATAAGTTTCCTTCAAGAAGGGAACTCTAGCAATCTTAGAGAAGGAGAAGGGGAAACGGGAGAAACCGGAGACCCAAAATCTCCTATTAAAATTTCCCAAACAATAAACAACCCAGATAAGGGGAGTGTTGTTCAATTTATTCAGAACCAAGGTCCTGAATCACCTCAAACAGTAGGACAACAGGGAATACTTATTATCCCAGACAAAGGGAGTGCTGTCAAAGCTATTCCTACCCCTGCTCGTCAACCTAGAAATTCCCTAGAAATCCCAGAGGGGTATTGGCATATCCTCGTTCAAATGGCTCAGAACTAGCATCAGAACCAACAGACCTCTACGCTACAATATCCTATAGTGGATACTGTAGTCAACGCACCTATGAAAGCTATCCCCCTGTAACATATTCCCACATTTCATGGTTTGACATCAGAGGACCCAGATGCATTTTTGTTTGAATTTGATGTGCTGTGTAGAGGATATGATTACACCACTGATGCCCAAAAACTAAAACTATTCCCTTCTATGTTAAAAGGGGCAGCCCTACGATGGTTTATGGGATTAGGTGGGGGTGTCATAACTGATTGGGATCATATGAAGGCCGCATTTTTAAATAAATATCAAGATTATTGCAGGTCTTGCGAATTAAAAGATGAAATATTCCAAATGACAGCAAAACCAAATGAGACCTTGGAAGAGTATGTGGAACGGTTCCAATATAATCTTCAGAGATCCCCTTATGCATCTTCACCCTTACCTAATAATGTTTTGAAAACCACATTAATTAGGGGAATGAAAGATCAATGGGTAGAAACATTGAATATTATGGGAAAAGGTGATATATATCAGGAAAGCTATCCTGACATCGTTGATTTTTGTATCAGGTGTTCAAGGGCCAATACAAGGCTGAAATCAGCAGAACGTGATATAATTACAAGGGAAATGAAGACCTCTAATGAAGGTGTGACTCATGCAGAAATTGGAAATCTGCTGGAAGACTTTAAGACAGACATACTTGGGACTCTAACAACACAGTTTGACATTATGCAAGCCAAATAGAAATAGGCAGAAGCAGAGCAAAACTTGGCAATATTCTGCCCCAAATGTAGAAAGAAACACAACCACAAAGAATGCCCGTTGGATGTGATTAAAGTCTACGCCATTTGCATGAAATATCACCCTACAGAAGGATGTACTTCACTTCCTAGCCTAAAAGAAGTTTATAAGGAGGCAGAAGAAGAATCAGAAGTAGTATGTCTGCTTAACCAGTGCAGACAATGGCAGCCACGACCATCAGGTATACCAAATGATTATTTTATTTTCAACCTCCTCATTATAATGCTCAACAATATAGTGGGATGTGGAAAAATCAACCCTTTTTCCCTAATTGGTCACAACATCCATTTCCTCCCACATTTTGGCCCAATCAAACAAACCAAAATAACTAGCCCAGCTTTCCCTTCTACCCACCATTTTTGCCTACACAATGGTCCCCCTCTACTTCTCAGAGTCAGGCCTGGTAGTCAAACTGGCAAAAACCTGCAAATCAGCCAGCCGGATCAATTCCTTTCTCTCAACCTACACTGCTAGCCCCTTATCCAAACTCCCAGACCAATTTAAGGCCACAACTCCTAGCCCAACCCAACCTAAACCCAAACAATAGGCTAGTTCAGTCTGTCCAAATAATGGAACCCCCAAAAGTAGAAACTAAACTAAGGGAGTGCAATGATCTTCAATTACGGCCTGGGTGCATAGTGGAAATAGAGAGAAACAATGATGATCATATTGAAGATCTGTTACCTATAGAACAAACAGAACAAAATGAGAAGGAAGTTCAACAACAACGAAGTAAACAACAAGTAACAACTTCTTCTCCACCATTCCCAGAATGATTAATTATACCTCGTCCATTAGAACAACCTAATTTTGATCTTTTGGGAGGATTAAAAAATTTATGTATAAAAATCCCTCTCCTCCAAGCTATTCAAGATATTCCTATATACGCAAAAACTATTAAGGAATTATGCATAAAGAAGCCAAAGAGGAGAACAACAACCCATCCTACTGTCCAAATAGTCGGTACCTTATCTGATTTATTATCAGGAGTGGAAACACCCATTAAATATGAAGACCCAGGAAACCCTATAGTGACAGTACAGATCAATGGCCAATCATTTCCAAATTCCTTAGTTGATTTGGGAGTAGCAATTAATAATTTAACAACTACTAGCTGTCAAAAACTTGGCTTTACATCACTAGAACCAACAAAAACCTTGTTGGAATTGGCTGATCGATCAGTAGTCAAACCAGAAGGTACATTACAAGATGTAATGGTATCTGTAGATTCTTGGGAATACCCTGTTGACTTCCTGGTTATCAATCCAAAGAATCGACTAGATGGACATCCATTAATTTTAGGTAGACCTTGGTTGGCAACTGCTGATGCATATATTGGATGCCGACAAGGCAACATGACCATAACAAGGGGAAATTATGTCAAGAATTTAGCCCTATATCCCCCAGCCCAACCAAGTATATCAATAATCAAAACAAGAAAACCACCTGCATCATATTTTATGGAAAATATGAGATCACCTCTAACTATAGAAAATGCTCTTGATTTTAAAGATGAAATAGAGAATGATATCATTAATAATTTTATCAATGAATCACAAACCAGACCTCATTTGCAATGTCACGTGATCAAGGAAACATTCGATAATAAAGAAGAAGAAGATCCTTTCAAAGATATTCCTGATCAAGCAATACCTACTACCTCTGTGTACAACAACAAGGTTGTAGAAATTGAGCCCGGTAAAACTCTCAACATCAACAGGAATCTCACTATTGAACAAGAAGAGAAGTTAGTACAATTATTATGAAAATACAAAGCAACCTTTGCATGGGATTACCCCGATATGAAAGGAATCGATCCTCAATTGTGTACTCACCACATTTATATTGAAAAAGATGCAAGACCCATTCGTCAACCTCAAAGGAGATTAAATCCTCATCTTAAAGATATTGTGAAAGCTGAATTACAAAAACTATTGGATGTTAATTTCATCTACCCAATATCTGATAGCAAGTGGGTCTCCCCATTAGTGGTGGTACCAAAAAAGAATGGGAAGTGAAGGATATGTGTAGATTACCGTGAACTTAACAAGGCAATACAGAAAGACCACTTTCCCCTTCCTTTCATTGACCAGGTATTAGACACATTAGCAGGGAAGAAATTCTTTTCTTTCCTGGATGGCTTCAGTGGGTATAACCAAATACAGATTGCCCCTGAAGACTAGGACAGAACTACTTTTACCTACCTATGGGGAACATTTGCTTACCGAGTCTTACCTTTTGGCCTATGCAATGCCCCTGCTACATTCCAAAGGGAAATTATCAGCATCTTTGCAAACTTAATAAATGAAGGCCTCGAAGTATATATGGATGATTTCACACCTTATGGGGATGACTTTGAGCCTGCATTAGAAAACTTAGAAAAGGTATTGCAAAGATGTATTGACACTAGGCTTTGCTTAAGCCATGAAAAGTGTCTTATGATGATGACCGAAGGAGTTATCTTAGGGCATTATATTTCAGCAGCTGGAATTCAAGTGGACCCAGCTAAAATTCAAATAATCTTGTTAATTCCTACACCCACTACACAAACAGAGGTACGTAGCTTTCTTGGATTTTCTGGTTACTATAGAAGATTTATAGAACATTATTCTCGAATAGCTGCACCTTTGTATGCACTGACTAGAAATAATAATTTTATTTGGATAGATAAATGTGACAATTCCTTTAACAGTCTGAAAAAGCTCATTTCAACAGCCCCAGTGCTGAGGGGCCCAAATTGGAATTTTCCATTCCAAATTTCATCTGATGCCTCAGACACAGCAATTGGAGTAGTACTTGGGCAGGAGGAAGACAAGAAGCCATATGCAGTTTATTATAACAGCAAAAATCTATCCCCTGCTGAATTAAATTATACTGTGACTGAGAAAGAATTTTTAGCTGTAGTTCATGCTATAAAAAAATTTAGACATTACATAACTGGGTATCCTGTAGTACTGTATACTGATCACTTTGCCATTAAATTTTTAGCAAATAAACCTGTTACAAATGAAAGAGTGACAAGATGGTTGATTTTACTGAAGGAATTTGATATCACAATCAAAGATCGAATAGGCAAAGAAAACCCTGTAGCTGACTTTCTGTCAAGAATGCCAAAGCCAACAGAAACAGAAGCAGTTGAAGATCACTTTCTGGATGAACATCTCTTCGCTGTTACTACCAGAACACCGTGGTATGCTGATATAGCAAACTATTTGGCAATAGGTAAATTACCTAAACATCTATCCCTTAATGAACGAAAGAAAATAATACACCGTAGTACCCTTTTTTCCTAGATTGGGGGCTACCTATTTCATACAAGTGCAGATATGAAAATAAGGAGATGCGTTAGGGAGGATGAAGTATTCGACATCTTGAAAGCATGCCATAATGGACAGTGTGGCGGACATTTTGCAGATCGTAGAACTGCCGATAAAGTTTTACGAACTAGCTATTACTGGCCTACTATCTTTAAAGATGCTAAAAAATTCGTGCAGGCCTGTGATAACTGTCAAAGGGCAGGTCGCCCTGGGCAGTCTAATGAAATGCCCTTGAACCCTCAACTAGTGATTGAACTGTTTGAACGTTGGGCCCTTGACTTTGTTGGTCCTATTAGACCCCCATCAAACCAAAAAACATACATCCTAGTTGCGACTGAATATGTCACCAAATGGGTTGAAGCAGAGCCTCTTTCAAAAGCTACAGATGATTCTGTAATACAGTTTCTTTTCCAAATCTTTGTGTGCTATGTCCTCCCAAGAGACATAATCACAGATGGAGGGCCACAGTTCGGAGGTAATAAATTAGCTGAAGCATTGCAAAACTACCACATTCAGCACAAGATTACAACTCCATATCACCCATAGGCCAATGGCCAAGTCGAGAGCATGAACAAAGTAATTGAATCTATATTAACAAAAACCGTTGCCTCACATAGACGAGATTGGGCCTACAGATTGCCAAAAGCATTGTGGGCATATCGAACAACATGGAGACCTACCACAGGATATTCACCATACCAATTGGTATTTGGAAAATAATCCATCTTTCCTATATAATTCAAAATTCAAACATTAAGAACAACTCAAAAGGTGGGTCTAAATTTGAATGAAGCCCAGGCTAATAGAATGCAGTAAATTAATGAGTTAGATGAAATTAGGCTCTCTGCTCTTCAGCACACAGCTTTAATTCAGCAACGGAGAGCCAAATGGCATGACGCCCATATCAAAGAAAAGATCTTCCACGAAGGAGATTGGGCACTCCTATATGATTCTCGGTTTCAGGATTTTCTCGGAAAGCTCCAGACAAGATGGCTTGGACCCTATGAAATACAGAAAGTGCATGACAATGGAACTAATACATTAGTTACCATTGATGGATCTGCACATTCCTTTAAGGTAAACGGTCATCGAGTACGATTGTATCACAAGCCGCTTACCAAGGAATCCTTTTACCAACAGTTATGGGAAGATTCTACAATGGAAATTCTGGCTGAAGGGGAGAATTCCTCCTCGGCACCAGTTTTATAAATCATTTTTTTTTTTTTTTTTTTGTACATAAAGCATTTTTTCTGTTTCTTGATTATTGTTTTATGGAATTTGTTTTTTAAAATTCTGTTAACATTACTTCTTTATTTCTTCATTGTTTGATTTATTAAATTCAGATTCTTTAAAAATGGAAAAAAAAGGAAAAAATCTATTTATTTCGTTTGCTTTGCTGTTCCTTTCTAAAGGAACAACACTTCTACTGTTCCTTTTAAAAGGAACAACAGTTTCGCAGAGTACATTTGTTGTTCCTTTCAAAAGGAACAACACTTTCGCAGAATATTTTTCTATTGTTCCTTTTGAAAGGAACAACAGTTTCGCAGAGTGTTTTTGCTGTTCCTTTCGAAAGGAACAACACTTCCGCAGAGTATTTTTCAGTTATTCCTTTTGAAAGGAACAACAGTTTCGCAGAGTGTTTTTGTTGTTCCTTTCAAAAGGAACAACACTTCCGCAGAGTATTTTTCTGCTGTCCCTTTCGAAAGGAACAACAATTTCATAGATTTTTTTTGTTGTTCTTTAAAAAAAAAGAAAAAAGAAAAAAAGAAACAACACTTTTTTGAGTGATTGCTTTTTTGTTTTAAGAAAGAATTTTGATTTTTTTCAAAGGAAAATATATTATTTATATACAATCATACAAATTAAAGCTTACTGCAATTAGAAAATCAAAATAAATCATCATTTTTAAGGAAATTGTCTAGTAATGATAAAAAAGAGGAAAAAGAGGCATGATCAATAACATAACTTTGCTATTTTATTTACCATTAAATTAATCTGATCGATTATTTTTATCATGATTGGTTCTTTCCCACATCCTATAGCTTTTTATCTATGAAATGGGAATAAGGGTATATTTTTTTTCTATTGAGATGTCCAGACTTCTTCCACCATTCCTACTCTTAAGGAGTGTTAAGCCATCCCTTATGAATAACTGAGAAAAAGTTCTGTTTGAAAAGGAAAAATATTTACGTATTTATTTTGCAGATGGAGGATAAGGGGTCTCATCAAGAGCCAGCCTACTGTGATCATAGGGAAGGTAGTGAAGTGGCATTCCCATCATGGCCACCAAACCATGGAAATGGTCCAATAGACAATTGAAAAAATCAAGAAGTCCTTGGAACAGGATGTCTCATCACGAGCCAGCCTGCCCACCTTTCACTTCTCCCCAGTGAATGGCATTGTGGTTTATCTGGTCACCAAGCCAGCACAATGGCCTCCGTCTTGATATCCAAAAGAAAAAAAGAAAAAAGGAAGCACTTCCTCAGTATGAATAAAGGACAATGGTTCCGTGGGTAAGAAAGCAACTCTGTCAAGGCTATGGACACCTATGAGAAATAGAGCTCTGTTGATGGTATTGAATTCACATTTATACACATCAATAGTTATATCTAACCCTTTTCCTATATCTCTATTTAATATCAAATGAAAAGCATGAATTCCTTACTTTTACATCCGAACCTATTATACATGAAAATCATTACAAATTGATCATATTAGTTTAATATGGTAAATAATGCAATTGTATTTATGTCAATATTATGTTGTCCCTTCTCCTCATGTCTGAATCATTACAAAGAAATTTTCTATTTATTTACGATTCATCACATGCATTGATTTCAGTAATCGCTATAATTTGATTGAATGTATCATAATTACGCCTGCTTTTTACTGTTTTCCTATTGTTGTGCCACACATGCCACCCTCAATTGACAGTCGAGGAGAACCTATAGTTCATTCGGGGGGGGGGCGTGGATGTCTGCATGCAGATCAAACTCCAAGATTTCTTTACCTGTATATGGACTAAATTCCCAAATTTTAGGAAATAAAAAGTTTCAACCAACTGTGTTGTGTTGTTCCATTGTGATTATTGTGTGTTGCGAAAAAATTAATAGAGAGGAGAGATGGGAGGGTGGCCAATTCGTAGTGAACCTCAGGTGCTGATCGTCTCTGATGCTGCACGAGAAATTTTAGAGAGGCTGGGGTGGATTACATATTTCATGAGGATGCAGCAACCCCATGAAGCAGTGGCCATCAAATTTTTATTAAACCTGCAGGAAGGATCCTCCACGGTTAGAGGAAGACAGATAATTGTATTAGAAGAGATAATTGCAGAAGTATCTGGCATCCCTGCGCAAGGGACTGTCTGGACTCAGAAAAAGATTAGGATTCGAGAAGCCATGAAGATTTTTCAAGATGACGGGCAGACGTTAGTCATTAAAGGTAGAGGAGTCCAGCTAGCATCATTAAGAGAACCATGGACAGAGTTGGCCAAGATTGTGTAAGCTTACATAACGTGTGACGGAAGAAAGGATGTGGTAAGACCTCACCATATTAAGCTACTGGCTGTACTAAAACAGAAATGCACTATTAATTTTCCTGCATTTTTAAATTATTTGTTGTATGATACTGCTCGTGGAATAAGAAAAGGCTAACACGCAGATATGGTGGTCAGCCACCATTGTATAATTCAATTAATAGTAAGTCATAGCCTTGCCCAGCAACAAACCAGCTGGGAAGAATTAATATTTTCCATTAACGGAGGGTTAGCTCTACCTGCTCCAAAACAGAAGAGGATGGTTGGCTCAATAGCTGAGCCCTCTACTCATAGACAATCCCTCCAACTGTAACGAAGTAGGAGGATGGTGGAAGGACCTTCAGGTAGCAGCAGCCAGCCCCTGGAATTACACAGCTCAGAGGAGGAACAGTCTCCACAATTGGAGGTTGTAAGCCCTCGTACTGATGAGGAAGAGAAATTGGAAGGAGAAATTCGCTACTCGGATGAAGAAGAAATAAGTCGCCATACCAGTAGCGGAAAACAGCCCAGTGCAGAGGAAGGAGAAGTTCGTTATTCGGACAAAGAAGAAATCAAGGAAAATGCAGAGGAAGAAGAAGTTGAAGGAGAAATTCAGTATTCAGATGAGGAGGAAGGAAGTTATCACACCTATGAGTAGGATGAGGAAAATCACAGCAGCAATAAGGATGAAATAGAGCCTCCCGAAAATGTCATCTTAAGCCCTTTACAGGATGACCAATTGGCCCAGATCTTGGCCAATATGAGCAATTATGCATGGCCTCATAGTCCCTTGGATCTCAATATTGATATTAATCAACTACCAGAGTACTCTGCTATAGATAAAGGAACAACTGTAGAAAATCTGAATGAAACAGAAAACCCTACCAAAGCTAGGGTTGCTTCTCCTGAGAGGCGTGAATAGGAGAAAGAGAACATTGAACCAATATCTCAACCTGGAAGCCCCCAGGAAACTATAGAGTCAACTAAGAAGGTGATTCCCAAGGAATCTATCCAAGGGCATGTGAACATGGAAGAAGAACCCCAAGAAGAGGGGCAAGAAGAAGATTTAATAGAAGGCACGACTGATATAAACCCTGTTGAGCAAACGGGCTTAGATGAACAAGCCATTGTTCCTTTAAGAAAGAGGAAGAAAATAACTGAGGTTGAGAAGCTTCGCATGGAACGGATAAATATTCATAAACTAATAGAATAGCTCAGGCAAACTATTAGGGTTCTGAGAATGAAACAGATGCCTAAGTGAGCCCCTAAAAGAAGAAACATTGCTATCAAAAGAAGTTCGAAAAAGAGAAGGGTAACCACTAATAAGAACCCCCAAGTAGTAGAAGAAACTACACCTAAGCCTAACTATGAGGATGTGGAGCAGCAAACGACTGTCCCAACACAAGTTGTTCTAGAGGAACCTGTTCTAAGAGAAAATATGCAATCTAGCAGTCAGCACACTTTTAGTGATCCAACACTGGTCAGAATTCAAGAAGAATTGACACAGGCCAGAATCGAAAGACAGAAATTGGAGGAGGATACTGTCCCAAGAAAGAAATATCAGGAATTGCAGCAACAAATGAGAATTATTCATGAGGCAGAAGCTGAAGCTCATGAAAAATGTCGGGAAGCAGAGATAAAAGCCAATAAGGTAATGAACCAATTAAACTAGCCTACAATCAAATGGACACTCTCTTCTCCTTGTATACTGATGTCTTAGCCTATAGGCGCCCCGGCAAAAAAATATGATTTTTTTTTACTAGAAAGATATTTACAATTAAAGATCAAGGCAGTTAGGGATGGGAAATCTGTAGAGATAAGAACCATAAATGACTTGGTATCATGCTGCAAACTTTATGGGATCAAAGTACAGTGCCTGTTGTGTGAATTTTACTTGCATAATCTAATACTTGAAAATGACTGTGAATCAAACCCTGGCCCTTTTATTGGAGATGTTCAGTTTCAGGCATTCATTTCCTTTGCCATAAATCAATTAAAGTGGCTTAAAGCCTATAATTCATTTCAAAGGCAAGAAAATGAATTAGATCTATGGGTCAGAAGTGAACCTCAGGACCTACCTCAATTCTGGGCTAGATAGAAAAGTCTAATGACAAAGAAAGGTGTTACCCAAACTTTGGGGCCTGTTCACAAGTCAGTCATTTTGAATGGAACGAAATATTTTTCATCCATTAGAAACCAAGCTTTTGTAGCAGCCAAGGTCTGATGGAAAACTTCGAATCAGAATGTGCAAAATAGGGAACCATTTAATTATAGAAATTTTGGGCTAGCTGCAAACCGTTTGATATCCTATAGCCATCTTGTTTTGAAAGAAGGGTCATTCTGGTTAGGATGTAGGTTCCACAGCCCTATTGTATGGTACCCTGCTTCAGACTAGAAAGCTATTTATGAGCTCCCCGAAGGGTAGGCAGAACATATTTTTTAGGAATTAGCTACACTGCATGGTTTTAGGCCTTTCAATGACAAACCTTATCTGGCTTATTCTTTGACTGTTCTCCATGTGAACTATAGTTTTCATGACGACATGAAAAAGATTAAGTAGGGGGGTATGTTGGGCAGTGAAAGAGGTATGAAATTACTATGCATTTATTCCTTTTTTTACCATAAATATACTTCTATTTGCCTTGGAAAGGTAATTTATCATAAGAACTGCAATAGAATTGGAAAGGTTATTGTTTAATACAAAAAGAAGACTAAAGGTTATTTTTGATTGAAAAAATAGGAATTCGAAGTGGCGAATAGCTGTACCAAAGGCGTGGCTGAGGATAATCTAACTGCTGCCCCATTAGTGTTGAACCATATCCAGCCGAAGGCAAGAAGATCTGAACGAATCACCCAGAAAAGGCAGGGGATAGCTCGACCTTGAACAAAGTGAACAGAATGATGACAAAACAGAGAGGAGAAAATCCCTCAAGATCCTTCGATCCTGAGGGATCGTTGTTCAAACTTGTCACAGTCCTTGATTTTTCCGTCGAAGAATTAATATAAAGCAATGATCTTTAGTGACAGAAGGGATGGTTGTTAGAAAAAAGAGAGTTTTAACTGAAAGACTTTACATTTCTTCTGTAATCTAATGGTTTATTGACTCTCGGTTGTGAGAGAATTCCATCTATAATGCTCTATGTTGATTTAATATAAGACACAGGTTTTATCTATCTTCTAAAGTTCTGAGTTAGCCCAACGGTATTTCACTGGCGCTAAGGGCCCAACTTTGGTGGAATCACTACGCTGTTGTATTCTTAATTCTTGTTTACTATCGCATGAAGTGTGTTTAATATTTATTTCCATTACAGAATTGATTTATGGTTGTTATATCAAGTACCGAGCCATTTTTATTTCATTTCTTACGAGAGACGCATTCACCAATTAGTTATCTGGTTATCATTATATGGCTTTGCTGTTCTGCATTTGAACTGAGTTGTTGTTCCATTAATTCATGGTTTCTTATGATTGATTGTTGTATAGTGATTAACTGTCAACAGGCTTGAGTGTGAATATTTAGTTGTTTGATTGTACTTGATGTTCATTTCATACTGTTTTTCTAATTCTGTTCATAGACAAATTACGATTACATACTGTTGCTCCTTTCCAGATTTCATTCCTTTTAAGTTGCTTTGCTTTCGTTTCAATTTCTTCAAGATCTCCAACTGTAGAGGGTAGAGGTCATTGCTCCAAGTCCCCAGATTGGTTATCTTACATCAATTTCTAAGGGAGAGAGTTACTGCTACTGCATCCTTGATCAATGCCTTGCAAGATTGATGTAGTTTAATCTTTCCATTCATGTCACTGTAATTAGGTTTCTTTCCAAGCATTTATTACTTTTGTATTTGATATTTTGTACTACATCTTCCCAACATTGCTCTTAGATAATTGTAGCCTTAGACAGGGTACACTCTTGAAATAAAAATTCGCTCCTGGATTGATGATTAATGTAGGCTAATTAGGTGTTCAAAAGAGACCTTTTTATGACCAAACACACACCACGACAGTGACTTGGGACGAGTCACAAGATTGTGTTGGGGGACTGTTGGATCAGGGTCCTCCAACGACTACGAATTTTGAGTATTTTTGTATATTTTTGGCATATTTAGTCTAGAACAGGGGTTTTGGGGTGGTTCAAAGCCATGAAAAGCATTGTAACGGGTGAAGGGGTAGACCTAGAGTCCGCAAACCACGGTTTATGAACCACAAGAAAGATTAGGCTAGATTTTTATAAATATAAGGACATTTTGAGTTGTAAGGTAGGCATGAATAGAGATTAATGCAAATTGTGGATTAGTAGATCTGTGTGGGTTTTGGGGAAAGGACTCCTGCTAGTTATGTGCATGGAGATGCTTAGTCCTGCTGTGTGCGGACCCTGCTGTTGTGTGCACAAGTTGGGTTTGGGTATTGTAAGAAGGATCTGAAGGATTAATGAATGCGAAAGGCTGTTGAAGTATCTGAATCTATTGGACTCATTGTAAATGCGAATCTCTGATATGTGTTTATGTTATGCATGTTTCTGTGTTGAGATACAAAAGTAACTATGTTATTTTCTTATGCTACATAGACATCTGATCTGAATATGTTTTGTTATATTTTATGCAATAACAATTGTGTTAGCTACATTATTTTTATATAATATTATGATCTGTTTATTGCGGTAACTATAACTGGTAGTGTGCATGTGGATGCGAAGGGAATCTATAGATCTGGGGTCCGTGACATACGATTTAGTGATTGTAGAGTTGAACGCAGCTCTACTTGAATTACCTACCCTCTCCCAAGCTACGGAAACTTGGTTCCAACACCCACCCATACTGCCTCGGGTGAGACTTTGGCCTGCACAAGCAGGTCACTGCCGAAAGGGCCAGTAGTATAGGGGTTTGTTGGAAAACCTTAACCTCCGAACCTGGGTCAGGACCCCATGAGCCAACACCATCCTTTCATCTCATTTCCATTTACAGTCCTAGGGTTTTCTCAAGGCAAAGTTTACAATGTCAGAAGAAAATGGCAGTGGTGGAGAGGCTCAAATGAAAAGGAGGCATGAGCACAAAGGTGGTAAGATCGATAGATTTGAACCCCCCAACACAAGGGAGCTAATGGCATCTCCCCTTACTTTTTCCTGTTTCAAGCATGTAGGATTCTTTGATTTTTGTGAAAATGTGCAACAGGTGCAAAACCACCCTGAGCTAACTAGGCTCTTTATCATTAACTTGCATGAAAAAAAAGTTAACCTTGTAGGGGTCACCTTTGAGCTATCTACAGATGCTATTTTGAATGCCACTGGGATACCAATTGTGGGTGAGAAATGGTTCAAGAAAGCTAACCTAGACATGAGCTATTTTGAGCCATATCTAAAACGTAGGTATAAGGATCATCACAAGTCTATCTTTCCTTTTTCACATCTACTTGATAGATATGCACCCACGATGATGATCATAATGAAATATTTCACATGTGAGGGAAGATTCTCCTGCCTTTACTCATATCACATCAAACTTCTTATGCACTTTACTAGAGTGAGGATGCTGCATATTCCCTATTACCTTTACAAAAACATTGAAAAAATGGCCTTCATAGTGCAAAAGAGAGAGTACCCTCAGAATATTCAAAGCCTATTCCATCACTCTCTTATCAAAATGGTGGTTATGCACCAACTACAGCAGAAAGGAATTCCATGGGAGACCTTCATTTCCCATGAAGTGTTTACTACTCCACAAGCCCATCCTCAGCAAGATATACCTTCATCTTCTCACCCTTCCATTCCTCCTTCACCATCACACCGCATTACTCATGCATCACTATGCACTCAAATTCCCTCATATAATGATGACCCTTCCACCTCACCCTCCACTCACAGTCCTTCACCTCAAAATGACCCTCCTTCACCACCTTCTCACAATCCCTCACCATCATCTCATGGTACTAGTGCATCAAACAGTAAGGGAGATGGAAATGAGGAATCAAGAAATGAGAAATTAAGTAGTGATGAAGATGGCAGTGAAGGAAATAGCAGTGGGGCAGATATCAGTGAAGAAGAAGGCAGTGAGGAAAATAGCAATGATGGAAATGAGGCAAATAATAGTGAGGATGATGGCATTGATGAAGAAAATAGTGAGGATGGTAGTGAGACAGATGGCACCGATATGAGTAACATTGAGCCTTTTCCTTTGACCTACCAGAGGGGAAATAGGCATGTGTTTGCTACCCTTAAAAGGCAATGGGCCGTGCCTTCTAAATCAACCAAACAACTTGACAAAGGTAAGAGAAAGGTCATTGATGAAGAAGAGGAAGACAAGCACGAAACTGAACAAGAGTTTTAGCTGGTTCACCTTAACAATGATGATGAGAATGAGGAGAGAATCAAACACATGTTGCTCAAGAACAAGGATGCCCATATTAGAGACCTACAAGAAAATCTTACTAGGGCTAAGTATGTGATAAACTTCCTTGAGACAGAGAATCAACAGCTAGAGGCACAAAAGGCCATTTATGAGGTCAGGGCAATCAGAGCCTAGAAAGAGGCTAGAAAAGCCAAGGCTAAGCTAGATGACGTCTTGGGTTTTTTTGATGACTCTGAAGATTAGGAAGGACAACTTCTAGGAGAAGGCCAAGAACAATAGGGTTGAGAAAGGCCTTAGCCCGGGAGAGAGAGCAAGAGACAGTATTGGTAGAGCAGCACTCTAGGTGAGCTGCTTGCCATGGAAATCAGTCATGATAGGGAATCTTGGATAATCAGGGTAAACTTGCACCTAGAAGGTCAACTTGATAAGGCAACAAGAAACCATGACCTACAGAAGAAGATGTCCAAGCGTTATGCCTTAAGGAACAGAATTGCAAGGGCCAAGCTCAAAAGAGCCCTTGCTAAAATTAAAGACCTAAAAGAGGAAAAAGACAAAGAAAAACTTGAAATCCTTGCTGATGTATCCCTACAAGCATCCCAAACATAATCAGCAAGGTAAATCCAAATTTTGGCATCTTTTTGCAAGTTTTTGGTTTTTGGCAGTTGGCCAATAGAAAAAGGGGCCAAGGGCACTATGACACTGGCATTGTGCTATTTTTTGGTGCACTAAATGAAGTAATGGTTTACATTTTCATGATACTTAGGCCAGGGAAATCACCCTCACCAAGTTCTAAGTCATTTGGAGCAAAACTGGTCCCTCAAAAGGGCCAAAAACACCCAAAAAATCAACTTTCTGGCCTATTTTCAGCACTGGCATTGTGCCCTTAGCAGCCTTGGGAGAATGGATTTTTGAGTAGGGAAATGGACACCAAGTTGAAAAATAAAGGTAGTTTTGGAAACTAGATAGGACATGCTTTCCAATGATCTATCATGGAGCTCATTTGGACACCGGAAAGGCCTCCAAAACATAGCTACAAAAAAGCCTATTTTTCCAGTGTTGGGGGTGTGCCCTTGGCCTTGGCACTGCGCCCTTGCCTGAAAGTCAAAAAAATACACTTGGAGTTAATGAAAAATATATTTTGAGGGCTTTTAAGGAAAATCACTCCAAATCTAGCTTAGAATTTATGTTATAATTTATTTTTGCAGTTGGGATATTTGTGCCTTGGGCCTTGCATGGTCTCAATGGTCAAATGCATTTATGATGTAGTTAATGACATTTTGGAACCCTAGCTAGAGTTTTTATCCTCCTTTGCAAGTTAAATATTGCATGAAGGCTTCATTTCTTTTGTTGGTTGATTTCTTATCTCAATATGATATAGACTTTGAGTTTATTGAAGAAATTGGCTTTGGAGTGTTGTGATTGCTTTGGATTGAGCATCAATGGATGAAGCATATTCATGGAATTCATGAACCTAGTTAATGGTGATGTTGTTCTAATTTAGTATTTGTTTCCTTCAGTTCTCATATTGCTTCATCTTTTCTCTGATAGAAGAACATAAATTTTAGAGTAGGATATGCTATCTTGGCACCCTATTTTTGTCTGCATCCTTTATATTTATGTTTTCCTTTTCTAAGTTTGATTAAAGAATTCTTAAATGCTCTTTAATTTCACTGAAATGATTATCTCAAATGTTCTCTTTGTCTAAAAGAAATGATTAGAGAATTCTTAACTACTCTCTATGATTATTGGACTGTTGTCTTGAAGGTTATTTACTAGGGTTTTGTCAAAGAGGTCTATGGTGTGCCCTACACTTTGGTTCTTTCTCAAGAATAATAATCTTAAAGGTTTTCCTTTTTCTAGTATGTTAAAAGGATTATTAAGTGCCCTTTAAACCTACTATATTCACATCTTAATATTCACTTCACACTCACTAAACCTATTTAGATCCATTTGGCCTTGTTAACATGCCCTGTGAAACACCCTTGATTCATTTTTTCCCTTTTTAAGTCTTTCAAAGACCCCATAGCCCAATGGATTGATTTTCTCTTACTCTATATGTTCTTCTGGAAAACCCACCCAACCAAAACAAAAAAAAACAAACAAACGCTATCACTATAACTAACCTAAAAATCAAAACCCTAAAATCAATCAAGTTACATATTTTATACAAATTTAGAGAGAGCCCTCTCTCATTCCAGGAAGGCTAGGTCCTAAGGCTTCAAAGATTGTTTGATGTTACCCCTGTTCATTTGGTCTTGCCAATCTAACAATCATTTGGTATTATCAATCTGATTTGGCATTTGGCCAAGCTCTACTTCCAACTGCAACGCAGATACAGGGAGGGTTTGGTTTCTTTTGTAGGTTGCAGCAAGTGGAACACTAGATCTATTCAGATCTAGCTCCTTGTAATGCATGATTTGGTCAAAACTCCAAGGGGATCTTGTAATAGAGCCTTTCTAGTGTATATATCTGAAATGGATCTAATCTTTTGTACATAGATCTACTCTATATCTAAATTTTAATATTCAGCTATTGCAACTCCATAAAATAATGTTGTCAAGCCATTTTTCAGTTTATACATGTGTTTCAGCCCTCTTTTCTGAAGATTTCTTTCTCTCTTGTCTTCTTTATTCTACTGTATAATGTAAGAACACCATTGTAAATATGATTTGCTACTCTATATTCATAATTTGATCTTATTTGATGGCCTCCTTCTCATGATCTCCAAGACTACGTTATTTCTGAAGCAGTTTGTTGTGCATATCTACAGCCCCTCTTGTAGGGTGTTTTTCAGCTAGACTAGGTGGTGGAAGATCTGTTTACCACACCTAGTTTGATTTGTTTTTTCTCCCCTTTTGGATCTAGACTCCAGATCTGTTGATCTAAGGGATACAAGGGCTTCAAACTCATTTTTGTGCATAAATCTACAAGAAGTGCATTATTTTAATAGGCTTGCTATGAAATCCCAATTTTGGGATATTACAAACCAACAAATCAGACCTCCTTTCCAAGAAAACTATGTATATGAAGAGGAAAGAGAGACTAAAGAGCTGGAAGAAAACCATTTAAATATAATAGGCTCTGATAGTGAGGATGTTTTCTTTCTTAGAGAAGAAGAACAAGGTCCGTTTTCCTCAAACCAATATGAAAGAAACTATGAGGATTTTGAAGAATACAAACTAGGATTTGAAAATGTTATCATGGAGGTTCATAGGCAGTATGACCTTAGGATTAAGAAAACCAAAGATGGCTCCAAGAAAAAAAAACTAGAAAATACTATTAGGAAAACCCCTGAAAACATTCTTAATAAGACAACAGAAAATGCCAACATAATGGCTAAGACTCCTAATAAGAACAAAGACAAAACCAGCCTACATGATGGTGACCAAAGCTACCCTAGTATATCAAATATTGGCCCTGAAAAAACCACTCTAACTAACTTTCCAAATAAAATTCAGCAAGCTAAGGTTGCTGAAAAGACCATGTATGATAAAACTGATGTAAATATGCCAAGAACACCTGCACCATACAGTATTGAAGGTGAAATTTCCAAGATCAAAATATCCATACCCTTTACTAAACTAGTGTCTCAAGGTGTATATAGGTCTCAAGTTTTGAAGGCTTTGAACATAGGAAATGACACCGACACTCTAAATTTGACTGATGACAAGCCAGAGTTGTTTTTTGGACCTGAGGTAGAGGGAAAATATCAAGAAGGAGTTATACCTCCATTCTATGTCAGTTTAAACATCCATGACAAAATCCTACAAAATGTTATGTTAGACTCTGGTGCTTCACATAACCTTATGCCAAAGGTAGCAATGGAGAGATTAGGTCTCAAAATAACCAAATCAGACAAAGACTTATACTCTTTTGATTCAAGTAGATTTAAATGTCTAGGCCTGATCAAAGATCTGTGTGTCAATCTGGAACAAATACTAGCTAAGAGCCTAGTCATGGACATTGTAGTGGCTGACATTCCCGCAAAGTATGGCATGCTCTTATCTAGGTCATGGGGAGCCAAACTCCAAGGAAACCTCCAAATGGACATGACATATGCTACCATTCTATTTTTTAACCAAACAAGAAGATTGTACAGAGAATCTCACATGAAATACATGGAAAGCAGCCAAGATAGGCCAAACAACACTCCTCTCTATTTTATCCATTAAGATCTTGATTCATTCATTTGTATAATGAATATGACATTAATCAACAAGTAAATGAAAAAGAGGAAGAGATAGACCTTTCGGGATAGGCAAACCAAACACCAAATGAAGAACATAACTGTCAAAATCCTAGTAGCCATGAACAACAACATAATGGAGAATCTGAACATTAAACTCTTTATAACATGAGCTTTGATGGCTCTTGTGGAAAATTTTGTTCAGGAGCGGGTGTTTGGATACACAACACCAATGAAATCCATTCCTACAAACTGGATTTTCAATGTACAACCAATATTGCAAAGTATGAAGCTCTTCTCCTAGGATTACACTTGTTAAAAAACATAGGAGCTAAGAAGATTTATGTTCAAGGAGATTTCGAGCTAATCATTAGGTAAATCGAAGGAGAATATTTAGCCAAGAATCCTAGGCTAAGAGAATATAGGAATGTTTCCTTAGACCTCCTGAAGACATTTGAGAAATATGAACTTGCCTCTATCCCAAGAACTCAAAATAGCCTTGCAAATGAACTAGCCTTTGCTGCCAACACTTGTAAATTGCCTCATGTCAATGAAAAATAAAAATTTAAGGTCAAATAGATACCAAAAATCCCTGATAACATAGATCATTGGAAAGTGTTTGAAAGTGAAAAACAAATTGAAGACTTTTTTCAACACAAAACTAAGTTTGAAATGCCAAAATCAGACTCAGATCATAAAGAGGGCTATTCTACTAAAAAACAAACACACAAAAGAGAGTCACCTTATCCTGCTGATATAAATATTCTAGAACACCCTCATGAGGAAAAATTGTGTGAATATTTATACAAAAGGGACCTTGAGGTACTACACTGCAAAGACAACTTATTGCCAAGAGGACTTGCCCCCTTAGAAGAATTGTTTGATTTCAATGAAGTTGCTAGTAAGCTTAAGATAGAATCCACCAAAACAGATATAGAAGAATGAAACATAGGTAGTGAAGAAGAACCTAAAATGATAAAACTATCCAAAACATTGCGAGCTCTTATAAAACAGAAATACATTGATCTATTTAAATAATTCAAGGATGTGTTTACATGGGGTTATGAGGACTTGAAGTTCTTTGACACAAACATCATTCAACACAAAATTCCTCTCAAGAAAAACTAGAAACCATTCAATCAGAAATTGCGTAGGATAAACCCTGTCCTAATGCCTCTAGTTGAGAAATAAATTAAAAAGATGTATGATGTTGGAATCATAGTCCCACTCAGGTACTCAGAATGAGTCTCAAACCTTGTGTCAGTGAGGAATAAAATAGGGGATATTAGGCTATGCATAGACTTTAGAAACTTAAACAAAGCATCCCTGAATGACAACTACCCTTTACCTAAGATGGATCATATAATACAAAGGGTGGTAGGCTCTAAGAGAATATCATTGCTTGATGGCTTTTCAGGGTATAATCAGGTATTAGTACTTCCAAATGATCAACACAAAACCGCTTTCACTACACCTTGGGGCACCTTCATGGATGTCAAAATGCCTTTGGGGTTAATGAATGCGGGGGCCACTTTTCAAAAAGCCATGGACATTGATTTTTCAGAAGACATAGGCTACTTCATCGTGATATACCTTGATGACATCACTGTCTTTTCTAAAATTGATGAAGAACACCTAGTTCACTTAAGAAAGGTCTTTGAAAAGTGTAGAAAGTATGGCTTCTCTTTAAATGCTAAGAAAAATCTGTTTGGTCTTAAAGGAGGAAAAATCTTAGGCCACATCATATCTGAAGAAGGGATTAAGATAGACCCAAAAATGATTGAGGGTATATTACAAATGAGTCACCCTAGAAACATCAAAGAGATGTAATATTTCATTGGAAAGATGAACTTCTTAAGAAGGTTCATACCAAACCTTGCAGAACTCCTAAGAAACATTAAAAACATATTGAAAAGAGAAATAGGAGTTAAATGGACCATGGAAGCAAAGCAATCCTTTGAATTGGTAAAGCAAGCACTTACCCAAACACCAGTTCTAATTAGCCCTAACTTTACCAAGGACTTCTTCATCTTCTCATTTGCATCAGAACACACAATTGTTGCAGTATTGCCATAAAAGAAAATAATGGGACAAGAACAACCCATAGCTTTCTTCAGCAAGGCTCAGAGAGATGCACCTCTGAAATATAACATCATGGAGAAACAATATTTTGTCTTAATCAAAGCCTTAAAAGATTTCATAGTTTACATCTTGCATTCCCATGTCATTTCTTTTGTTCCTCATGCAATTGTTAAGGACATACTAACTCAGGATCTTGATGGTAAAAGAGGTAAGTGGATTGCTATCATCTTAGAGTATGATCTAGAAATGAAGCCCACTAAACTGATCAAAGGGAAAGGACTGACCAAACTAATGGCTAAAGAAAAATTTCAAGCATTAGACATGAACATGATACATTCCTTGGATGAACAAGAAGAACTGGTGACTCCACCCATCAAAGAAGCATTTCTAAACTCACTCTGGTATGCTGATATATTACATGTGCTTTTTAATATAAATGATCCTCCTGGTTTGTCCAAAACAAAAGCTAGATTCTGAAACTAAATGTTTTAAATTTTTGCATTCTAGATAGGGCTTTATATTGGAAAAATTCTATGGATATCTTGCTTAAATGTTTACTTGAAGATGATGCAGATAGAATCATGCATGAGTTTCTTGAAGGATAATGTGGAGGTCATCTCTATTGGAAAACCACTACCAAAAAAATCCTTAGAGATGGTTTCTATTGGCCCACTCTTTTCCCTTATATCCACAAGCTAGTAGTGACTTGCCATAAATGCCAAATATTTGATGGGAAGAGAAAACTAATACCTTTGCCTTTGCATCTTATCAGTGTTGAAACTCCTTTTCAATAGTGGGGTTTAGATTTCATTAGAGAAATTCACCCTGCCTCATCTTCTCAACAGAAATGGATCCTCACTGCAACTGACTATTTCACCAAATGGATAAAAGCCATCCCTTCAAGGAATGACACTGACTCAGTAATCATCAAATTCCTTGAAACCAACATCTTGTCCAGATTTAGCTGTCCAAACAAAATCATCACCGATAATGCTACTGCATTTAATTCTAAGAGAATGGTGGACTTCTGCTATAAGTATCACATTAGATTAGGGAATTATACAGCTTCTCACCCTCAAGGTAATGGGTTGGCTGATTCCTCTAACAAAAGTTTGGTAAACATCATCAAGAACCTACTGGAAGGGAACAAAAAGTCATTCCATAGCAAACTGGTGCATGCACTATGGGCTGACAGATTAACAAGCAATAAATCAATTAATATGTCTCCCTATCAGCTAGTGTATGGCATGGATGCAGTTTTTCCAACATCCTTGGGAGTTCCAGTGATGAAACTCCTCCAAGAGGTACAATCAAAAGAAAATGATATGAAAAGGAGGCTGAACCAAACCATTTCATTGCAACGATCAAGGGAAGAAGTTTACAATATAAAAAAAATAGTACAAGAGAACATCAAGAAGATCTTTGATAGAAGGACCAAAGCCAATGATTTCCATATTGGAGACAAAGTTTTGAAGTGGGATTCAAGGAGAGAGGAAAAAGGCATGCATGGAAAATTTGAAAATCTATGGAATGGTCCATACATCGTCCATTTAGTTAGAGGTAACAATGCCTTCTTCCTACAAGAGCTAGATGGCACAGAGTTATTTGCAGGTCCTGTCAATGGCAGGATGCTCAAACACTGTTTTTGTTAAGTTTCCTAGTTTGAAGCTTCATTCATTGTACATAACATGCTTAAATGAAAGATCAGAAAAAAAAAAACAAAAACAAATAAAAGAAGAAAAAAAGGGGAGGTTTGAAGAAAAGGTACAACCCCATACCAAAAAGGAATATGTCTAAAAGTGTGCAAGCCTAAATGCCACTGCTTTTAAGAAAAAAGTGTCATGTTTAGTCATATAGCCTAATCATGATTAAAATTGTTTCAAATTTCCGCTGATAGGTTAGTAAAGGAAGACTTGCCAAACCATTTATGCTTGGCTTGTTAGTAGATTAGATTAGGAAAATATATTTGGTTTCAATGCTCAGATCTGAACCAAAAGAGAAAGGAGAGGGATACATAAAAAATTCGAAATCATAGCCCTTAAGTTTCTAGTTTTTTCTTATACAAAAAATAAAGTCTGTGTGCAGCTTGCCCAAAATGCCACAGCTCTTGGCCAATCAAATTCTTAACCTTGATTGAGTCATGCTTTTAATTTCATGCCAATAGGTTAGAGAATGAAAATCTATCAAACAACTTAACCTTGACAGATAAGTAGATTAGGTAGACAATAAAAGGCTCATTAGTCTAATATGAGCCTTTGGATGACATAAGGGTACAAGTAGATAGCTTTTATGATTTCAAAAGAAAATGATGTGAAGGTTTTTCCAATCCAAGTGCACCCAGAAGAAGAAAAAATGTTAGGAAAAGTATGATGGGTAGGTAGAACTGATATTTAAGAAATCATGTCTTTTCAGATTTTGAGATCACAACTTCAAAAAAAAATCAACAAATGAAGGAAGAGGTCTGCCAAGTACAAGTAACGTACTGATCTTCAAAACTCAGAGATCTAAACTCTCAGGTTCTAGACACCTCCTGAAAAGGAGCTTCCCTCCCCAAGTGGAGCCACTAGTAGTCATCAGTATTTTTCACTATTTGTAGATTACTATAGATTGGTCCTAGATTTCCAAAAACAACATTCCTTTAATATTGTGAGTCTTAGAAATCTCACTGCCATCATTATCCTTATAGAAATTTTTTCACTATTCTATCAGTTTTCCATTCCATGGTCACCCTGTCACTCCTACAAACTCCCTATGGGTTGATCCTTCTTATTTTTAGCCCCTTTCTCTGCTGATAACCTCATTGGCCTCTTTTTTACTTGTCCATAAACTCCACTTTCCCACGTTCCCCGGGTCCCTCAAGCATTGATGGCCTAAAAAATATCTCTGTAGGCTCTTTAGATAAGTCAATTACATTGGATTTTGGATCTTCAATACAACACTTAGACAAATACTATGTTTTCACTTTAGAAGCCTCCAAGTCAAATTCCAATCAAAATCAGGTCAAAAACCCTCCCACTAGGTCATTAGCATTTCACATGTTTTAAGGTCATCATTGGTGTTTTAGGCACTATTTTTCTTTCACTAGAATCCAACTCAGATGTAATAGAATGTCAAACATGGTTGTTCAAAAAGGACCTAAAGGAGTTCCAAAGGAGACTATCCCTTCAGTTCAAAGTCTGCACATGAGGAAAATGGACAAATTTTGGCACTTCTATAGGAGTGTTGAAGTTTCCATCAGTAGAAAGATTGATGAGGTATATTGTCTACTCCTGAATGAAGACAACTTGTAGCAAGGAAGGGGAAACAATTTGGTCTTGAAGAGAACTAGGGTTTTGAGCTTGATGGCCCAGTTGAGTGCCAAAAAACTAACAACTCTCATAAATGACCTAGAGGAGACACACAAAGCCAAACATGAAGAAAATCTAGCAAAAAAGATTGATGAGATAGGGAAAAAGGTGAGGTGAACTGGACATAAATGAATGAACTTGAAAGGGCTATATAGAAATTAGAAGACAGCACTGAAGATTGTCTTAAAGCACTCCAGATACCTAGGTTTTTGGAAAAATGGCCATAGAAGGTGAAATGATGAGTTGAACTCCATGTTACAGGCAAAAGAGGGTTTTGAAAGTGCTGCTATGAGAAATCCTCCCAAAGGTGTTTAGTGAGCTTGTCATTCCTAAATGAGAAAAAGCATGAGTGTTAAGCTCCAAGGTGGGGAAAAGAGAAGTTTTTGGAGATGCTGCTATATGAAAAAATCCTAAATTTGTCAAAATCAACTAGTTATGACTCAAGGAGAAAAAGAGGGTCATGTTCATCATTTCAGTCACCTGCATGTATACCATGTGTAAAAAGGTTAGTGAGAAAAGGTGAAAAGTTGAGTTAAAATTCATAATGGAAAATACAGAAGGTTTGAGAATGTTGGTATGTATAATCATCACAAAATTATCAAAATAAACATGTCAAGTCTCAAAGACCAAAAGAAAAGCCAATTCAGTGATTTTAGTAACCTACAGGCAAAAGTATAAAGGAATATCAATGAAAAAGGGAAAAGAGGGTTTTAGACGTTAGAAAGTTGGTTTCATGATTGAATCAAAATTCCTAAGTCTATAAAATCCCATTCTACACTTCAAACAAATCATTGTTGCCTTGCAAAATGATTAGAGCATTCAGGAGTGAAGAATTTGGGAATTTTCAAGTTAAAATTGGGCAAATTTGTTTGGTGTTGCGCACTCAGCTTGACGCTGTGTACCTAGAATCAGGCGTTGCACACTTGGAAAATATCCTCCATACAAATTACAAAGACACTGAGCACCTGGAAGTGAGCGCTGTGTGCTAGGGAAGGCGTTGTGCCCTTACTCGACAAGCTCGGTGAAGAAAACATTTGGTGTTGTGGGCCTGGGACTGAGCGTTGCATGTCTAGGATTGAGCATTGCACCCTCAACCTGGTGTTGCATGCCTGGGATTGAGCATTTCACCCTCAACCTAGCGCTGCACGCTTGGGAAGGAAGGATTTCTAAGCCCTACAACCACTCATGCCACTTCAAATCTCTCTCAAGTTTCCTCCAAGGTCCTCCAAGGCACTGATAAATGGTGAGTGGATGCCCTAACCACATTTTCAAGCATTTTGTCATAATTTAATGGAAAGAAATTGAAACCCTAAGAGGCTACCCTAAGGCTTAAAATTGACATAACTTTTTACCATTATTTCATCTACCTGTAAAGAAAATCAATGATGGATAGATGGATTACATTGTTTGAAGGTTGTTCATTCACCTAAGCTATCCCTACACCCATTCCCTTCATTAAATCAGTCCATCCACTTGCAAAGGCTGACATTCCATTGCCATCCTTCATCTCAATTTGACATCAGCCCAAAAGTGTTTCAAAACAGACTTTAGACATATCAGCATAGGGTTGTCATCAAGTTGTTAGCCTCTCACTCATTCTCATACACCTATACCGTCATTCACTCATCTCATTCACTTGCAGAGCTGCCTTTTTCATCACCATCCCTTCATCTCATTTCCATTTGCAGTCCTAGGGTTTTCCCAAGGCAAAGTTTACAACGTCAGAAGACAGTTGCAGTGGTGGAGAGGCTCAAATGCCAAGGAGGCATGAGCACAAAGGTGGAAAGATCAACAGATTTGAATCCCCCAACACAAGGGAGCTAATGGCATCGCCCCTTACTGTTTCTTGTTTCAAGCATGTAGGATGCTTTGATTTTTGTGAAAAGGTGCAACAGGTGCAAAACCACCTTGAGCTAACTAGGCTCTTTATCATTAACTTTCATGACAAACAAGTTAACCTTGTGCTAGCCATCAGTAAATTTTGTTTCAGCAAATGATGGCTAAAACAAGTCTTTAGTCTTCAAGAAACAGATTTCATGCAAAAATTTGTGACTTCTTGAAGCCTCTTTGTGATCCTTGTCTCAAAAGCTCCATGTCCTTGGTATTTTCACTTCAAAATCTTCAAAATACTGTTGTCCCCTTTAAAAAACCATCAAGAACTCTGTTGTTCCCTTTAAAAATTGTTTCCTAAACAGCCCCATTTTCATTATTTCATTCGCTCATTATGGCCCTTTTCCATCTTCCACTTTCCTCTGGAAAAAGCTCCTTTTCTCTCTTTCATTTTCCTTTCATCATCCTAAAAAACCTTCAAAATTTCCTTTCACTTCATAAAAATCCCCTCTTATAGCTACAAAACCCTTTGTTGTGATTTAATAACCCTCCCTTATAGATAAACACTGTTATCGATGAAATAGGTAACCTCATTGTCACCTACTTTTTGAAGTATCAAGAAAAACACCTGATTTTGAAAAAGTGGTGATGTAGAATCAAGAAAAAAAAATTGAGCATGTTTTTGGCACTTTAAGTTTTTTTCATTTTGTTTTTTTTTTTTTTTTTATTATTATTATTATTATTATTATTATTATTATTTTAATGTGATGTTTTTTATGTCAATTTTGATTAGTGGTGGTGTATCATCACCAACGTTTTTTTATAGGATTGATTTTGACATTATAGATTTTCTAATGTCTTCTTCTTCCATGAGATGTTTATTTTTAAGTGCATTTATGTACTTGTGTTTTAAAAATAAAAAAAATAATTTTTTTAAAATAAAAACTTGTAATGATATCTTCACTTTTTCACATAGATAAAAGATGGAAAAAGGGTCAATATTCTAAAGTTTATATTTTATAGATGTTTATGTATTGTTAAATAATTTTTCAATGCACATCAAATAATTGTCACTAAAAAACCAATATTTTGAACCATATGACAAAAAAATACAATTTTTCAATATAAATACAATGCAAAAAATACACTTTTATAGACTTTTTGTTGGAAAAGACATGTTAAATAAACTAATTTTTTGGGAGAATCTTAACAAAAAAACTTAAGAAAATAACATTTTTATTGAATTTTATGTCAAAAAATAATAGCAATCACATGTTTTTTGCAAAAAATAAGGGTTGTTCTCATAAAATATCAAATTCTAAACATTACAAGTAAAACTGATTAATAGTTCTCAAAAATAAGCTTTGTTTGCAAGCATAACTTAAACATCATCAACAATATCAACTAATACATCTTCAACATCATCTAGAATAGCATTGATGGCTTCTTCCGCAGCATTTTCTTCTTCATTTTGATCATTGTCGTCTTCTAATGGATCTTTCATGTCAGCAAATCTTCCAAAGTGTCCCTTTCCAATCATTCCATATAATAGTGGTTGAGGTTCCTTTGCTTTTTTTGCCACACGTGATTCATTAAAATCTCCTTTCCTCAAACCAACTTCTTGCTTCGCATCTGGAAGGAATTTAAGAGCGTTAATTCTTTGTTGAATAAATTTGCATTGAATTGGGTCTTTCTCAATGGCAATGCAATTTCTTCCTTTTAGTAGGCAACATACTAGTGTTGTACCTAATCATCAAGCAGAAAAGAAATAAGTAAGAAAATTAGTATGGAGACATAAAATGTAAAAAAGACAATATTTAAACTTAAATTTGTATAATAAAACTTACTTGAACCTAAGAATAAATCCAAAACCCATTCTCCTTAATTTGAACATAGATCTATAAGATAGTTAATCAATGCTTGTGGTTTTTGATAAATTTTAACTATATCTCCTTTTGCATCTTTATCCTCATATGTTAGTTTTCTTACAACTGCATCATAAACCAATACTTGACTATGACTCTTCCCATCTACTCGATTCATAATAATATGCTTATAGCTATCGTCTTTTGTCCAACATTCAACATGGATGAACTCACAATCATTTATAAACGGCTAGTAAGAGCTATTCTTTCTATTTAAAGGGGTTACTTAATCAGATTCTCCATCTTGTCCTGATGATGAACCACACTGGCTGGTTCGAAATGCGTCGACCTATTCTGTTCTGATGTGATTTTCACCGAAATATTTTAGTCACAATTTATGGATCATAGAAGCAAAATTCCTAATATTAAAAACATTGTTATATAAAAACAATAAAAACATTGTTATATAATATAATTAATAAATAATTATTAAAACATTATTTAATAAAAAAAAAAATTGTTAAAAATATCAAAATATAACAAATATATAAATAAATAAATAAATAAATAAAACATTTGTTTTAATATAACAATACAATAATTAAAAAAAAAACTATAAAAAATACAATTAAAAACATAAAAAAAAAATATGATATATAACAAAACAATAAAGAAAAAAAAAATTAAGATTTAAAATTAAAAAGAATAAAAATAGAAGGTCGTGGAGGCGGCGTAGTGGTAAAGTCGGCCTCGTAATGACGGACTGGTCTTGTGTTCAATTCCGAGCAAGGTTGTAGCTCGTCATGCGAGTAGTTAGTCTAAACTAGGCCAAGCCCACTACCTTTTAAGGTCGTGGAGGCGGTGTAGTGGTAAAGTCGGCCTCGTAATGATGGACTGGTCTTGTGTTCAATCCCGAGCAAGGTTGTAGCTCATCATGCGAGTAGTTAGTCTAAACCGGGCCAAGCCCACTACCTTTTAAGGTCGTGGAGGCGGCGTAGTGGTAAAGTCGGCCTCGTAATGACGGACTGGTCTTGTGTTCGATCTCGAGCAAGGTCGTAGCTCGTCCTGCGAGTAGTTAGTCTAAACCGGGCCAAGCCCACTACCTTTTAAATTTTTACTGTTTAATTAATTAAGGTGATATATTCTTCATGGGGGTTTTGAGAGCTTGGGGAGAAAACCTAATTGCATCAGCCGACGCCTCTACTCCCTTGGCCCTATGGGGTGATGTCGTTGCCATCACCATAGCAGGGCATGCATTCACTGAAGGATTTGTTGCCGCAAGCCTCCATGACCTTTCCCATCCAAAAATACACAGAGCGCAGCTATGGATCTTCCATCCGGCCACAAGGTCTTCCTAGGCTGTAGATAGAGGGTTTAAACTCTCTTGGATCGATGCAGATCTTGCTACAGGGACAAACGATCCCGCCAATGTTTCCCTCTACAGGCAATTTGGCATAGAAGTAGTCTCCAATGCTGGACGGCACAAAGACATCGAATCAGATATCTTGGCAGCCTCGACTACAGCTGCATCCCTGAATACCATCTTCCATAGAAAAACAGGGGATAACTGCCGACCAAGGAGCACTTCAGAACCTAGGATCCACGCAAATGACTCTTCATACCCATCTTCTACTACTTTTCAGAAGCAGATCTGCTTCTTAGACCAGCTAGTACTGCTAGAAGGAGAAACAACATTTCAGATCCAAATCATTCTCCACTCTGGAAAGACTCTGCTACAATGGCTGCACGATACAGACCTTGTGCAGGATATTTTGCACAAACTCGAACTCCGGCTGGGGATCCCCACCTCCTACCAAAGGTTGCTGTTTAAAGGTAAGCAACTAGAGGAATCTCTCGCTCTTTCCTTTTACAGTATTCAAAGGGATGCTACTATTGTTCTTACTTTTCGTCTAAGAGGAGGGTCCTTTGGGCAGACATCCTCTGCCCCACCATTCTCTTATAAGGATGTTGTCCATAAAGACGCAACCCAACCACAGCCCCCCTCGAAGGTTGCACAACCTGCTACGGCCCCCAGGCCATTCCTAGTTGATAAAATTGAGGAAGTTCCCTCTGTCGAACTCTCTCATCCTATGGTTACCGATCTTCACCAGAAATTTGTAGAAACAACAATCATATGAAGATTTAATGGTCTGTGGCCACACACAGCGGATTTATACCAATCGATCCACTCCAACTGGACCCATAAAAGTAAGATCTACTTATGTTCGAAAGGTTTTTTCATTGTGGTGTTTGATTCAAATGAAGACTACCAAAAAGCCTTAACAGGAGGCCCTTGGTTCTGGGGTTCGACTGGGCTCTTCCTCACCCCATGGTTTCCGGACTTCGACCCCTCTACATCTGTCATCACCAAGCTTCGTATCTAGGTCAGGCTTCCAAACCTTCCAGCGCATCTGTGGCATTTCTTTGTTTTCTTAGCAATTGGAGATACCTTGGGATGTTATCCTGCTACAGACACCAAGAGAAGGGAAAAAGGAATCTACACCTATGGTAGATTGTGTGCAGAAATAGATATAAGCAAAGGATTGCTAGATTAGACCAACCTCAAGTTTGGGGACTTCCATTGGACCCAAACCTTGGATTACGAAAATACAGCCTTCCGGTGCCGCCACTGTCATAAAACGAGACACTTACAAAATGCATGCTCCCAGTTCCCCAGCAAAAGGAAGACTTCAAATCGCAAATCCAAATCCAAGCGCTGGAACTCCTGTGTACCCCCCCCCCCCCATGGTTGATACAGACTCCTCCAGTTCGGATGAGGAGGAAATTGAAGTAGATGGGGAGAATCTTGAGACTCTGATGAGTGCTCCCCCAGCCAGTGCTGTAGACCCCTCTGATCCTTTTATTTCTCAGAAACTCTCCCACGTGTCTTCATCGTCAGACTCAGATAAAGATATTCCGCCCCCAGAGCCAGATAGTCTACAGTTAATCATGGCCTAGCCAAGCTCCACCGGCTGGGTCAAAGTAAGCCGGAAAAAAGGGAAAAAATTTCGTGTGGCAATATCTGCCCACACTGGATAGACAACTCTATCCAACACTTGTTTTTTGTTCCTCATATTATCTCTGCTCATTCTGTAGTTGTTGTTCAAGAGCGAGGTTGATAGTCTATCACCTACAGCTCTCATGCTTCTCAGTTTTCGTTTGCCTGCAAGCCTGATTGTACCATATGTTTCTTTTCATTAATAGAATTAGCCTTACTGAGGAAAAAACAAAGAATAAAAATAAGATTAAAAAAAAAAAAAATAGAATATTAAATCAAAAAATTCTCAAAAAAAAAAAAAAAAACAATTTAAATAATGAAACCACTGATATATTTATGATAAATAAAAACAAATAAAATATTTTACATTATTACTATTTTTTTTATGTGCATGGTCGTTTTATGGATTTTTCTGTCTAGATGAACCTATAAGTCTTAAAAAAGAAAAAAAATTCTAAATTTTTTGCCTTAAAACCCTAAAAAATTTAGTTCTTTTTGCATTTTCTTCACTAAAAAAATATAAAAAAATTATGGTTTTTGAACCTAAAAACCTTAAAAAAGTAGTTTTTGGACACAAAAAACTATAGAAAAACATATTTTCCCCAAAGTCATCTTTAAATTGACAGAATAGAAGGAAAACTAACCTTTGAAATGCAAAAAACTGATGTCACCAATGCCAACACAACGCCTCCACAAAATTACGAATAGCAACACAACGCCTCCAATGCCAATGCAATGCCTTCACGAAGTTACCAATGCCAATGCAACACCTCCACAAAATTACCAATAGAAACACAACGCCTCCAATGCCAATGCAATGCCTCTACGAAGTTACCAATGCCAACGCAACACCTTCAGAAATTTGCTCTAACAATTACCAGAAAACTTGATGTGATGTGATGAATAGAAACAATCATTCCTATTATATAGCAAATATTGTCTGACTGGTTTACTGTTTAACGAATGTGAGATTAAAATTTCATATTTAAAATATTTACATTTAGTTTATTATAGTTCATACTATAGTTAAAATACTTAATATTTGCATGTAGTTATCATAGTTAATATTTTATTTAATATTTACATGTACTGAATGTTGAATAATTCAAATATAATCTCAGATTAAAAATTAAAATATGAAATACTTACATGTAGTTAATTATAGTTAATATTATAGATAAAATAGTTAATATTTGCATTTAATTATCATAGTTAATATTTTAGTTAATATTTACATGTACTCAATGTTTAAAATCATGGGATTAAATTTTAAAATCTAAAATATTTACATGTAGTTAATTATAGTTAATATTATAGTTTAAATAGTTAATATTTACATGTTATTTTTGTAAATATTTACATGTAGTCAATCTTAAACCATTCAAATAAGAAAATTATTTTATTTTCGAAGGCATGCATGAAAGAAATATTTTGTGGATATTTTGAATAGAAAGTATGGTGAAATATTTGAAGACCAATAGTTTATTAATAAATTTTGAAATATATTTTAGATGAATATAATGTAAGTTTAAAATTTAACATCTAAAATATTTACATGTAGTCATTATAGTTAAAATAGTTAATATTTGCATGTAGGTATTATAGTAATATTATAGTTAATACTTACATCTAGTCAATGTTAAATCATTGAAATAAAAACATTATTTTAGTTTGGAAGGCATCCATGATAGAAATATTTTGTGGATATTTTGAATATAAATATCGGTAAAATATTTCAACACAAACAGTTTATTAAAAAAAATTTAAATACATTTTTTGACTAATATTTGTACCAAATATTTGAAATGAAAATTTTGGAGGGAAAGTTTTTCGCAAAATTTTTTGGGGGGGAATTTTGGAGGGAAATTTTTTTGCGAATTTTTTTGGAGGGAAAATTTGGAGGGAAATTTTCAGTCTTTAAGCTATATATTGTAAGTGGGACAGGAATTTGTATCATTCAACCTATTCCTGTTGAAAGCCATGGTTTCTTCTGATAGCGAAGTTTTTCTTTGTACAACATCAACATCTTCATCACACAACAACTCTATTCAGAGTGATGAATATAACGAGAGTTCGTTCACCATGAATAGAGAGTCAAAAAATTGAATTGGTCGTAATCCTAAAGATGATGAGAACAAAATTGATGAGGCGCAACAAAATGAAATTTCTGTAAATCGAGTGCTAGTTATACCACTTACTCTTAATCCTAAGGATTATGAAAGCAACAGTGATGAAGGGCATGATGAAGAATTTCTAGAGTCAAAAGTTTCACTTCATCCTAATCCCAAGGATTATGAGGACACCGTTGATGAAGAATATCCACTTCAGCTTAATCCTAAGGATTATGCGAGAACAACATATGAAGAGGGGAATGAAGAATCTGCAGAGTCAAAATATCCACTCTGTCCTAATCCTGAGGAGTATGCCAGCACCACTGATGAAAAGGGGGATGTAAAATTTCTAGAGTCAAAATATCAAATTCGTCCTAATCGTAAAGATTATGCGAGCACCACTGATGAAGAGGGGAATGATAATGTTTCAGAGTCAAAACATTCACTTCGTCCCAATCCTAAGGATTATTCTAGCACCACTGATGAAGAGGGAAATGAAAAATTTACAGCGTCAAAATATCCACTCTGTCCTAATCCTAAGGATTATCCAAGCACCACTGATGAAGAGGGGAATGAAAAAATTCCAGAGTCAAAATTCCCACTTCGTCTTAATCCTAAGGATTATGTCAGCACCATAGATGAAGAGGGGAATGAAGAATTTGCAAAGTCAAAATATGCACTTCGTCCTAATCCTAAGGATTATGTCAGCACCACTGAGGAAGAGGGAAATGAAGAATTTGTAGCGTCAAAATACCCACTTCATCCTAATCCTAAGGATTATGCTAGCACCACTGATGAAGACGGGGATGAATTTCTAAAGCTAAAATTTTCATTCATCCTAATCATAATGATTATAATTTAACCACTAATGAAGGGGGGGATGAAGAATTTCCAATAAATATAGATTCAAGGCATTCACTTATTCCTAATCCTAAGGATTATGAGAGCATCCGTGAGGAAGGGGAGGGGCAGGATGAAGAAATTTTAGTGAATACAAATTCAAAGCTTCCACTTATGCCTAATCCCAAGGATTATGAGAGCACCACTGAGGAAGGGGAGGATGAAGAGTTTCTTGCAAATGATAATTTTAGAGGCACAGATCTGAATGTTGCATTTCTCCGAGTGACCATTTCAAAGACACTCATGGTGATGAAGAATCAAATCCTCCTAGGGAAGAATTTGAAAGCATGGGTCAAGATGGTGAAGAATTTCTTTTGAGTCAGGGTTACAAAAGTGCTGATGATTCTTGTGAAATGTTTTCTTCAACTGATGATGGTAAAGAAAATTTTCTAGGCAATGATGTTGATGAATTTCTTAACTATGTTGAGGATGATGATAGTGGGGATAATATTCCTCCTAATGGTGATGAAACTACTTTTACAAAGGATGATGGAATGATGAAGCCGTTGCAAGCAAATATTGCAACTAAGAGTAGGAGTAGACCATTTCATATCAATCCAAAGCATTCCAGTTATACAAGGGTGAGGACAAAATATCTCACGACAAGAAGTTCTATCGTTCATTTGATTTCAAGTGAATGTTGTCGAAGGGATTGCTTGAAAAATATGGATTTCAACTTTGTTTTGGAGAAAAGGAAAACATATATGTCAATGAATAAAAGCATGCAAAATTCATATTTAGTGGGTTGCATGCAATCTACACTAGCAGGTTATGATTATCATATTGGGAATGTATTGCTTTGCAAAAATGTGTTCAAAATGTTGCATTCAATTGGTAATTGTCGTTTGTCAAGAATCCAGGATAGATTGGAAAGGGATCCCACATATTATTCAGAAGCACATTATAAACAGGAGGTGGGGCCGTTTGGAAATACTGCTAAGACATGGATGAAAGACTTCTTTTCAAATCATGGAGAGTGTATGCCAAATAAAGACACAATACATATTTTAGATAATTTCTCGAGACGAGAAATATTCATGTTATACAAAGATTATACAGAAGCTGTTGAAGGAATTGGTAATTTTATTACATATTCTTATTTTACAAGGATATGGAAAACTGAATTCAACAATGTTCGTATTCCTAAGAAGACAAGGATGGGGATTTGTAGCACATGTGCTTCTCTTAAAGAAAAAAGAGATAAATGTCAAGGGGCGGAAAGAGGTATGTGTTCAAAACATTGTTTTTTAAAATTTGATACTTATCAACTATGAAAATATATTTATTCATATGTTTCTTTTATTTTATGTACAGATTCTATTTTCAAATAACTTCAAGACCATCACAATCAGCAAACAAGTGAAAGGAAAAAGTTGTATAAACATCGAAAGAAGTGTTATGATCATCCAAATAAATATCTGGGATTGATAATTGATGGTATGGACCAAAAGAAAACACTTCTTCCACATTTTTTCCGCACGCCAAAAAAATTACAAGAGGAAAATTTCATTCAGTTTCAATTGGTTGGTTTTATGGTATTTAATAAGAAGATGTTTCAAAGAGTTTTCTTCACAACTCCAAATATTCACAATGATGGAAATCTGACCATAACTATAATCCATGATGTGGTTACTCATTGGTCTGGGATTCTTCCTGAAGTTTTGTATTTACAATTAGACAACACAAGTCATGAGAACAAAAATCAAGTTCTTTTTGGGTATCTAGACATGCTCGTTGAATTGGGGATTTTTTAAAAGATAAAGGTTGGTTTCCTTCTTGTTGGGCATACTCATGATCGTATTGATCAATGTTCAGCCGTTTTTCAGTAAAATTGAGGAGGAAAGGTGTTGGGAGCCTACCATCATTAATTGAATGTATTAAGAAACCATACATTCCAGAGCCTGTTTTTCATGTGTTGGAAGAATTTATTGACATGCGAAGGTTTATTTTTGGATCACATGGTGAGGAGAAATGCATTGAACAACTTAAAGACATTAGCTTCCAGCATCAATTTCGTATCGAAAAAATTGATGGGATAACACTTATATGGCGCAAGAAGTATTCAACTGTTGAAGAATGGGGACCATCATTAGGTTTAGCATTTTTGAAGTTCATTCCAGAGCGTCCAATATTTTCATCAAAGATATTGTTATTACAGTCAGTTGCTGAACTCCATAATGCACGAAGGCATAAGAGAGACATAAATTATTCTGAATGTCTGGAGGAAATTAAAATATGTATTAGAGATACATATGAGTACTTCGATGTTGCTGATTCAGTTTGGTGGGAGTATTTTTTCAGTAATCAAAGTGATATGATCTCAAGATCAATAAATGTGGATACATTTTTGAAGACTCCTTTTTTTTTGCCACAAAATATGCCAAATGAACATCAGGAAACACACATTGTTGAACAACAACAGTCTCAAGCTATTATTAATTCTCCACAGGTAGAGGAAAGAGAAATCTATATTGGTTTTGGGAAGATCACATGCACAACGTGGAAGTCATAAAGACCAGGGAAGCTAAAAGGCAGATCTTAAGAGGGTCAGACTCAAGAGAAAAGCGACATCCATCAAGAAGGTACTTAGATTTCTGCTAAATTTCATTACTGAAAATGAAATAGATTATGCCAAGGATATCTTAATGCCACAAGTACCCACCCTTTCAATGGTGTGTACAAGCCAGAGATGGTAGTGGAAAAAAGAATTTGCAGAAAGAGAAAAATAAAGGGCACAAATATAAATCGTTGCCGCACAGATGTCTTAAAATTGGAGGATGTTTACATACTTGTGTATGACTTCAATTTGACAAAGAGAGGAACTCTTTGGTTGCAGACCACAAATATTTTGAAGAAATCGCTACCAGAACAATTACTGTTGAGATGGGACTTTGTAGAATGTAGATGTAGATCTGCAAGAATTTTGAACTCTAAAATGGTGGGCATGCATGTTGACTCAGATGGAGCACTAGTTGATGAAAGAGAAGAATATGGATCATCTTCATTTGCATCGAGCCATTCATCTGAAGATGTAGGTTATGATGGTGTGCCAGAACCTATGGTTGATTTTGAATAACTATCTAAGACACTTTTATGTAATTGATGTTTGCATGGTAACTTGAAATAAATTTTTTGACTTCCATCTCATTTTTCATGAAGTTATGAGACATTTCTATGTTTGTTGGATTATATGTTTTAATTATGAAGAATTCATCTCTTTAGAATATCGACAATGCAACAATGAATTATAAAAATAATTTATGTTATATTCAATGTACCAATGTTGATATTTTAATTATAAGTAAAATAGAAAATAGAAACTAATGTTGAATTTTTAGATTATGCAGTGATATTACCATGATATTATGTATTGTTACCATTTGGTATAAGATACTTCTAAAATTTTTAATAATTATATGCGTCATTGAAAGGGAACACTTTGTTTTGATGCTTGATTTTTAGGTTTTGGTTGAAATTAGATTTAAATTTGTCTTATACTAATATTTGAAAAAAGATAAGTTTTTATCCTTTAAAATTAAAATTACTCGTACTTGTTTCTATTCAATGATAATTTTTTCATTTACTTTTTCATTTTTTTAAATTGTTTAAGTCTTATAATTTCTCCATAATTTCATTGTTCAAGTATGTTGAAAACTTAAGATTGAAAAACTTTAGATTTACAACTTGTCATTAAGGTTTTTATGCACTACCAAATTTTATCTTTAATGTTATGGCGATAACAATTATAATTTTAGTTAAAATAGAGTCAAGATATTTTATGGTGTTTAACAAAATATGGATGAAAATTAACGCAAATGATAAGCCCCACATGTATTTGTTTATCTTTGTCATTATCTACCAAAAATGTTAGAATTGATGAGATTTGGCATTTGTCCTTTAATATGTTGTCTTTAATCATCGTTATGGCGGTTGCACTATGACAATTTTTTTTTTATATTCATCAATTGGTTTTGTTTTATGTGCTTTTTCAATTTTTTTCAACAAACATACTCTTTTTATCAATTTTTATAAATGTTGAATTATTCCCAAAAAGCCATGGCCTCCAGAACATTAACAAATTTTTTGGGGGCGTTTACACAGACCTGCCAGAGTAATGTTTCCGTTATATTGACTCTGCACATGGCACAAAACTGTTAAAAAGCTTCTTCCATCCTTTTTTAAGGCCTTGAGCCCCTAAGGGCTTAAATTTCTCTGCCCTTTCTGTCATAAGGCCCAACACTATGACCAAGCGCTTTTAAAAAAACCCCTCTAAACCCTATCGCATCAAATTTTTCCCGAAATACCCACATTTCCTTTGTAAAAGTTCCCTCGATGCGATAAGCCCCCTTCTCCTTAGCCCCTGGTCACTCATTCCTACCCATGACCATACCCCAGCGCCTGCACCAAAGCTCCCGTTGCATCGACATTTTTATTTTTAAACCTGCCTTTCCTTTATAGTTTTCTCGCCCCGGCAACGATAACCAGTGAGATCTAGACCATTGATCCATAGGATCCAATGGCCCACATTTGAACCATCGATCGCCCAAATCTTGCCATCCATTCACCCTTACAACGTATCTCTACCGTATATTTATCAAAATCCAATGGTCCTCACTCATCCCGTCACCCAACTTCCCTCCAGACCCACATTCCATTACCTAGTCATCTCTTCAAATCATGCCCTGACACCTATCTCCCACTACAGCACCCACCGTACAACTTTCTATCATGCCCCAGTATGCACCGTCAGATCTATTCCTCCTCATCCGACGGCTGACATTGCATATCGTGCGATTTTTCTGTCCAGAGTTGAACAAATAAAAATCACGTGATGCCAGCGTTATTGCTAAGGGCCACTCTGCGTGGTACAATTGGATCACGTTTGATTTGTCGAAAACCACTTACCACTTGAAGTGAATGCAAAAACCATTTGTGGTATTTCCAAACCCGCTTTTCCTGAAATTCGTGCCAAATACCATTTTAAACTTAATTTTCACCTATTATCTTCATGAAACCTCTTCCGCCTGCATATTCCCCCCTCTGCACTGCTCGTCCGCTCCATTAGCCTCCTAAGAAATCAAACCCCTCCATCCTAGGTTTTTTCTAACGTTTTTGGTTGTTTATTGCAGGTTTTCATCATAGATTTTGGAGCAGAAACGCTGTCCGCAACTCGCAAAGGGACAGAGCCAAAGTCTTCCATATTTGAAGGATTAAATAACGAAGGGAAAAGGCTGCGTGGTTTCATCGGAGCGTTTGGTCAGTGCTGTGTAAACAATGGTGACACCCTTAAGCCTCTCCACCGCACTATAAACCACCTGCACATAGCAAAGAAGAAGAACAATGAGGACAATGCTTGAATATTAAAGGCTAAAGACAAAAACCCAGAGATCTGAAGATTTAATCAATGATTTAAAGACTAAATACAGTTGATTAAAAGGTTTAATCATGTTGTTTGAGAGTTTATACAGAGTATCAAGGATTTAATATCAAAATCCAAGGATCAAGGGATTAACCCTATAGTTAAAGGAGGTAGAAAAAGGTAAAAGGCAGATGAAAAAGCCCAAAAATAGTAAACGCAGTCAGCATATAAGGATTAAAGACCCCGAAGTGGTTTTAAAGGCCCTAAAGCAATAATCAGTGCTTAAAACAGTGTTTAAAGCCACTAGGATAGACAAATAAATAAAGGAAGCCTCTGAATGCCACATCATTAAGGATATAACTCCTCAAAATGCCACCTGCCAGCTGATTTCATCCAAAAGAGTGCATATTAATTACACAGTCAGATATATTTCTCAAGACATCTCAAAATTAACTACCAACCTACCAAAAGCTCTCAAAGTCAACAAAAGTGGCTAAAGGTGATGAAATTTAATGTAAAATTGATTAAAACCGAGATGAGCATTTGAAATATTCTCCCTTAGGCCTCCTAAAGGTTGAGAAACCATTACTCGATATTAATTGAACAAATGAATCCTTCTTTCACTCCACCTCCTCATTCTTCTATAAATACTTATCTAGAAGACAGTATAGTGGTTGGTCTTTGAATACTCTTTAATTGTAAATAGCTTTTGAGGCTGTTGAAGCTCTGTATTGTAATAGAAGAAAGATAGGCAGAGATGAGAAGTTTGAAGCTGTAAAGACCCACTGGACTTGAAGATTGTAACTGGTTTGAACATCAAATACAAGCTGATTTATGGGATCCTCGTCTATGTCAATGGTGATGTGTTTCTCACTGTAATTGTTATTTCCTTTATGTTTCATTTCGTCCATTTTTTTTTTATAAAGAAAAGAAAATATAGATTAGGATTTACTGTTAAGTACCCTAAATCTCACTGAATAATCTTTATCTTTATGTTTTCTGCTGAATTGTGTATTTAAGGATAAATCAATAGAGTGTAATCAGTCATAGAATGTTGGTAAGCCCATGTTTTGTTGAGTGTAGCTTGAAATATTGTCTTTAAAAGTTCTTGAAGAGTTTATTAAGTAAAGTTGAATTCAGGAAGTCCATGGTTAGCCTTTTCCTCTGATTTCTTCTCCAAAGTTACTCTGAAAAGTTCCCTTAAGAGTATGTTGAAAGTAGGCTAGTTTAAAAGTACTTACCTGATCTTAGACTACTTTTTATGTTCATCCTAAATGTTTTCCTTTGAGAATATACTGAAATTAGGCTAAGTTAAAAGTATTTACTTGAACTTAAGCTATTTTTTGTGTTTTAAATTTTTTCCTTTAAAGATATATCAAAAGTAGGTTAGTTTAAAAGTACTTACCTGATCTTAGATTTCTTTGTGTCTTTCCTTTGAGCATGTCAAAAGCAGGCTAGTTTAAAAGTACTTACCTGATCTTAGGCTGTTCTATGTTTTTCTTTTTTGTTTATTTCCTTCCCCACACTGTTAATGTTTCATTCCATAAAATCAACTTAAAGAGATCCTTCGACATAGATGACTTGCCCCATGGACCACCTTTGAAACTTCTTCTAGAATTAAATCCTTTATGAGTCCATAGCCCAATGGATTGAATTTGTTTCTTTCTTATCTTATTAGCTGAACCATTTTCAACCTACTTACACCTTTACCCCTCATAAGACTTCCTTCATTTTGACGAGGTTCATCCAAACCAAAACAAGCAAAACCCTTGTGCCTTATAACTAGCCTAATATCTTTAAATAATCCTTGAAAGAATATTTTTGAAAACACACATATAGAGAGATTCCTCTCTGAATATAGGATGGCTAGATCCTTAGATTCCAAAGTGGTTTTGATGTAGGCTCTGCAACGTTTTTACTTGCCAATCTTGCAAACTACGGATGCCTAACAGACTGGTGACCATACTGGGGAGATTTCTGAGTAAAATCCCTTAAAAAAACACTCAATATCTATTTGAGAAAGATTAGCTTTCTTCAAGCACTACCAAACATATTGGTGATCATGATAGGACTTGTCTGTATCAGTGGCAATCTAATTACTTCTTAGGATTCTAACCGACCCTTATCAAACCTTGGAGAAATAAGCCAGTGAGCCATAGAGTAGGCTCTGTTTGTCTCATCACCGTAGCTAAGTGTTGAAGCAGATATAGGACACTCTCATAACCCACAGGACTATAAAAATCTCTTAAAACCCAAAAACATTTCAGATTGGTATTCAGACAAATTAGTGGTGGTGGACCATAAAACATTTTACCTCCCAAAGCTACAAATTTCCACCTGGCGACTCCACATTTCTGAATTGACCTAAAGACTCCACTGGGAAACCCATTTCTATCATAACATCATACAAACCCAGTTAAGGAAACTTTGAGGATTAAGTTTTCTTGTTAAAAGACCAGTTAGCCTATTAAAAGATTGTCATATTTGGCTGAAATTTTCTTATTATTAGGGTCTGAAAACACAACATAGTGGCTTCTAGAAGAATTTATACTAAAGCCTATCCTGACCCAAATCCTCCTAAGACCGTTGATAATACAAAAAGTCTACTTAGGAAATCTCCTAGGTCTAATCAACTGTTGTCAGACCAACTCATAGAGCTGATTCTACCCCTGAAAACCTTACAGCTCAACAAGATACACAAGTTGACTTAATAAACCCATCCATAACTAAGTCACTTAGTGATATAGATTAGATAGACTTTGAGTCTCCACACTCACCCCAACATAGTGGTGAACATCCTGTTAGTAGAGAAACTACTCCACCTGACCTTCATTTCATTCATGACTTTGGTTTTTCTCACCCTAGATCTTCTCAACAGTATTTTTCTAGTCCAAATAATACTGTTACCCATACACCCACTATTCAAACCACTCCATTCCATCAAACCCCTCCTATCTTACATCCTCCACCTGTAAACCCCCCTTTTTTTCCACAACCTCCTATCATGGCAACATGGTATGCTCCCCTAGTCCTTCCTTTGCCTTTAGTCAATCTACCACAGGACTATCAGTCCAAGATTCCATTATATGATGCTATTGGTGCTACTACTACTTCACAACATGTGGACAAGATGAATGACTATTTTGATAGAAATTAGATAGATGATGAAACTGTTAAACTCAGAACTTTTACTCAGAGTTTAGGGGAAGAAGCAAGAAAATGGTTTAAAGGCTTAACCCCTAACAGTATTAATGACCTCCAAGCTCTCCATTATTCATTCATAAACAAATTGGAAGTTAGAAAAAACCCTCTCCAAATATTTTTAGATTACAACAACCTCAAAAGAAACACCAGGGAAAGTGTTCAAAATTATTGCACTAGATTCAATAGTGTTTATAATGCACTACCCCCAGATTTGAAATTTCCACAAGGCTCAACTTTGGCCAAATTTCCTGAAGGATTTGATCCTGAAATGTCATATCAACTAAGAGAAAGAGATCCCTTGACTTTGGAAAACATGCAGAAGGGAGCTCCTATTGTGGAAGTTAATTTGATTGAGAAAAGAGCTAGGATGAGAAATGAAAAGAAAGTATAATTTAGGGAGGAAACTACACCTTCCACATCTAGCTCCAAAATGGAGAGAATGATGGAGGAAATGATGAAGAAAATTAGCATACTTGAGAGAGCACAATCTAGGGAGAATCAATCAGCTCCTTAGAACAGAAATCAATCTCAAAATCAGAATCAGAACTTTAGGAGAAATCAACCTCAAAATAGACAAAAAGAGGATGATCAACAGATCAGACCTCCTTTTCAAGAAAATTATGTGAATGAGGATGAAGAAACCAATGAATAAATAGAGGATGACAACATGAACATGCTGGGGATAAGCAAGGAGGATTCCGATTTCCTCCATGAAAGAAAACAAAGTCTATATACACCTTACAATGACAGAAGAACAGAAACTGATTATTATCAACAAGACTCTGAAAATGCCATCATAGGATCACCTAAACAATATGACCTGAGAAGTAAAAAGAATCAACAGACTCCCAGGAATAAAACCTCTGATAAAACTACCAAAAACAGCCCTGAAAATGTTTCCAAAAAGACAACAGAAATTCATAAAACAGTGGCTATAAATTATGATTCAAACAAAGGGAAAAACACCGAAGCCAATGAAAAGCATAGTGTTAACCCCAACAGCACTATCACCTCAACTAATGCTCCTGAAAAAACTATTTTAACTGCTGTAAATACTAAAAATCAACAAGCTGATTTTGTTGAACAAAGAGTGACTAACAAGGTTGAATCAAACATTTTGAAAAATCAGATTCCTTTTAGCCTAGAAAATGAAATATCCAAAATCAAAATCTCTATCCCACTCACTGAATTAGTTACTCAAAATGTATATAGAGGTAAAATTTTGAAAGCTTTGAACATACAAGATGTTCAAGACACAGTTAACTTAAATGATGATACCCCAGAGCTCATATTTGGACCAAAAATTGAAGGAAAATTTCAAGAAGGAACTACCCCTCCATTTTACATTAGTTTTAACATCCATGATAATATTTTACATAATGTCATGCTTGATTTAGGAGCATCACACAACCTCATGCCCAAGTATAATCAAAATATTAGGCCTAGAGGTGACTAAACCCTACAAAGACTTATATTTCTTTGATTCAAGTAGGGTGAGATGCCTAGGCCTAATAAAAGATCTGTGTAATACTAGCCAAGAGCTTAGTAATGGACATTGTAGTGGCTGATATACCTCCCAAATATGGCATGCTATTTTCAATATCATGGGGGCTTAAGTTACAAGGTACTATGCAGATCGATATGACTTATGCCACCATCGCTGTCTTCAGTCAACCTGGAAGACTCTATAGGGAAACACACATGAAATACATGGTGAGTAAAAAAGAAAGACCGAAGAATTCGCCTCTTTATTCCATACAGACTGACCTTGACCCTTTCATTCTTTACAATGATGATATTCCTAAAGAGCAAGAGTTAATCAATGAAAAATCATCAAATACCGTAATTTCTTCACATTCAAACATAGTAGCAAAAAGTGATGAGGAAGAAAATAAAGAGAAAAACAAAAGGTAGTTTGCTGATCTAGAAAAATACAACAAACAGATTACATGTCTTAAGGTTCAAAATAGTCAAGAAAATAATGTTGATCACGAAACACAAAGAATAAAACCTCAAAAAATTGAATACCTTGAGGAAAAAAATAAAAATCAGCATAGTATAGATCTACAAGAACAACACAGTGACAGATTAGGCAAACAAAACAAAGAGGAAAACAATGAAATAGATGACAAATCTGAAAACAATCCTCTTTGGAGCATGAATTTTGATGGGTCATGCACTAAAAATGATGCAAGAGCAGGCATACGGTTACATAACACTAAAAACAATCATGCTGAGGGGCAATCCTATAGATTAAACTTTCAATGTACAAACAACATAGCTGAGTATGAGGCTCTCCTTTTAGGTCTACGTTTATTGAAAAAACTAGGGGCCAAAAGGATAAAGCTTCATGGAGATTCAGAGTTGATTATTAGGCAAGTAAATGGGGAGTACAGTGCTAAACATCCCAGACTCAGAGCCTATAGAGATGATGCCATGGATTTGTTAAAAACTTTCGATGAATTTCAACTTATCTTTGTCCAAAGAAACCAAAATGTCCTTTCCAATGGTTTAGCCTTTGCTGCTAGAACTTGTCTAACACCTTATAAAACCAAGCAATGCACCACCCAAGTCAAATTTACACCAGCTGTCCCAGATAATGAAAGATATTGGCAAGTTTTTGATGGAGATAAACAAATAGAAGACTTCCTACAATCCAAAAATGAATTTGAAACACCAAGCTCAAATTCATATTATGATGAAGACTGTCCTACTGAAGAGAACCCACTTACTAAAGAAGAAAAGTCTCCAGAGACTGCTTAAATTAATCTGTTAACAAATGAACCCAAACAGATAATAGAAACTAGCACAGATTTAGAAGATGAAGACTTAGAAGTGCTGCAATCTAAAGACCAAAGCTTGCCCAAAGGACTGGTCCCTTTAGAGGAGTTGTTTGACTTGAATGATGTGGCCAAGAAGCCAAAGTTGGAACCCATAGAATCTGAAGTGGAAGAATTCAACATAGGCAGTAAGGAAAAGTCCAAAATAATAAAACTGTATAAAACACTTCCAGCTCATATCAAACTAAAATACATTGAGCTGTTTAAAGAATTTTCTAATGGTTTTTCATGGAGCTATGAAGATCTGAAACCATATGATATAGAAATAATTCAGCATAAGATACCCCTCAGAGAAAACCAGAAACCTTTTAAACAAAAATTGCACATAATCAACCCTATTCAATTACCTCTAGTAAAGAAAGAAATTAGGAAAATGTATGATGTTGGAATTATAGCCCCTGTTAGATACTCAGAGTGGGTGTCTAGTCTTGTATCAGTTAGAAAGAAAATAGGACATATAAGGCTTTGCATTGATTTTAGAAACTTAAACAAAGTCTCATTAAAGGACAATTATCCCTTACCCAAAATGGATCATATTTTACAAAAGTTAGTTGGTTCCAAAATAATTTCTCTGCTAGATGGCTTTTCATGTTACAATCAAATTTTGGTACATCCTGATGATCAACTTAAAACAGCCTTTACTACACCTTGGGGTACTTTCATGTATTTGAAAATGCCCTTTGGTTTAATGAATGCTGGTGCCACATTTTAGAGAACCATGGATATTTCATTTTCAGAAGAAATAGGTCACTTCATTGTGATTTACCTTGATGATATAACTGTTTATTCTAAAACAGATGAAGAACACCTAATACACTTGAGAAACGTCTTTGAAAAATGCAAAAAATTTGGGCTGTCCTTGAATCCAAAGAAAACTTTGTTTGGTCTCCATGAAGGAAAACATCTTGGGCATATCATATCAGAAGAAGGAATAAGGATAGACCCAAAGAGGATTGATGGCATATTGCAAATCAACCATCCTAGAAACATCAAGGAACTTCAATCTTTCATTGGAAAGATTAATTTATTGAGAAGGTTCATACCCAATTTCACTGAACTCCTTAGAAACATAACAAACATGCTTAAGAAAGAAGGAGTTAAATGGACCTTAGAAGTAAAGAAATCATTCAAACTGGTAAAAAAAGCACTCACCAAAACACGAGTTCTCATTAGTCCTTATTTTTCAAAAGATTCTTTACTTTTTCATTTGCATTAGAACACACAATAGTTGTTGTCCTATTACAGAAAAACTTGAATGGACAAGAACAACCCATTGCATTTTTCAGCAAGACATTGAGAGATGCACCTCTAAAGTACAACATAATGGAAAAACAAGCCTTTTCCTTGGTCAAAGCCTTAAAAGACTTCAGAGTTTACATTTTGCATTCTCACATCATAGCATTTGTGCCTCAATCAATTGTGAAAGACATATTGACCCAAGATCCAGATGGCAAAAGAGAAAAGTGGAATGTTGTAATTTTAGAGTATGACTTAAAAATCATGCCCACTAAACTCATAAAGGGTCAAGGACTAGCAAAACTTATGGTTGAATCCAACTTTCAAGCTCTTTATATAAACATGTTTAATGCATTAGATGAACAAGACGGGTTTTCAACTCCAATTATTGAAGATCATTTTCTGAATTCATCTTGGTATGCTGAAATTTTGTATGTTTTTCTCAATCTTGATGTCCCTCCTGGTTTGTCTAAAACAAAGGCAAGATTTTTAAAATTCAAAGCTGTGAATTACTACATTTTGAATAAATGTTTATATTGGAAAAATGCTAGTGGATTATTTCTTAAATTTTTGCTTGAGAATGATGCAGATAAGATAAAGCACGAGTTTCATGAAGGAGAATGTTGGGGCCATCTCTACTGTAATTCAACTGCTAACAAAATCCTTAGAGCTAGATATTACTGGCCCACCCTATTCCAAGATGTTCATAAGATGATTATTTCCTGTCACAAATGCCAAATCTTTGAAGGCAAAATAAAGCTGCTTCCCTTACCTCTGCAACCAATCACTGTTGAAGCTCCTTTTCAGCAGTGGGGTCTAGACTTCATTGGGGAAATCCATCCTCCCTCATCTTCCCAACATAGATGGATCCTTACAGCAACAGAATATTTTACCAAGTGAGTAGAAGCCATTCCATCTAGGAATGCCACAGATTTAGTCATCATTTCATTCCTTTAAAACCATATATTGGCCAAATATAGTTGTCCTAGAAAGATCATAACTGATAATGCTGCTGCATTTGCGTCTAAAAATATGGTAGAATTCTATCACAAATGTCAAATTATATTGGGTCATTCCATAGCTTATTACCCTCAAGTTAATGGGCTGGAATAATCCTCAAATAAAAGCTTCGTAAACATTATAAAGAAGTTGCTAGAAGACAACAAAAAATCATGGCACAATAAGCTAGTACATGATTTATGGGCAGACAGATTGACAGTTAAAAAATACATTGGAATGTCTCTTTACCAGCTAGTTTATGGAACTGATGCAATATTTCCAACCAGTTTAGGAGTGTCAGTCATGAAGCTGATCCAAGAAGTTCAGTCTGAAGATAATGACATGACAAGAAGAATAAATCAGACTATACACCTACAACAAACCAGGGAGGAAGTATACATAAGAGCACATCAACTACAAGAAAACATCAAGAAGCTGTTTGACAAAAGGACAAAGGCAAGTGATTTCAAGATTGGTGATAAAGTTTTGAAATGGGATTCAAGAAGAGAAGATAAGGGAAAACATGAAAAATTTTCTAGCTTATGGCAGGGCCCTTATCTTATCCAATCTGCTATTGGGAACAATGCATTTTTTCTGTAAGAATTGGATGGTGTTGAATACTTTGGAGGTCCTGTCAATGGCAGGGTCCTCAAACATTATTTCTATTAACAAATATTTTAAGTTTCTAAGCTTTTTGTTCATTGTATATATCACTGCTTTCCAATTTAGAAAATAAAAAAAAAACACACAAAACAATAGGAAAAGAGAAAAAGAGGGCAGAAATAAAACAAGAAAGGTACAACCCCATACCAAAAAGAGAAATATGAAAGTGTGCAAGATTAAATGCCACTACCAAAAACAACACTACTATTTTTTTCATACAGCCTAATCATGACTAAGATAGATTTAATTTTTTTGCTGATAGATTAGTGAAGAAGATTTTCCAAACTGTTCAATCTTGGCTTATCAGTAGAAATATATTAAGATAGAAATATAGTGTAAAACAAGCCTAAATCCTGACCTAGAAGGAAGAGAAGGAATTGGTTCTAATATGCTAAAAACTTGAACCAAGAAAAGAAGAAAATAGCTCTAAAAAGGATCAAACCAGAGCTGCAAAAAGAATGAAGGATGCTTTTTTGATTTTCAGATCCTAAGCCTTCACAATTTTGTTTCAAATTTCTTCAAATAAATTCTATGTGTAGCTTGTACATATAGCCATAGACACCCCAACAAATCAGACAGTCTAATCCTGATTTGATTGTGTTTAAATTTCTGTTTCAGAAGATAGAGAATAAAATTTGCCAGATAGTCTAATCCTGGAAGATTGTAGCTTAGGTAGAGAATTTATGAGTTCAACAATTTAATCTGAACTCATGGAAGAGATAAGGGTAGATTTAGATTAGCTTTTTCTGTTTTCAAATGAATAAAATATTGATGTTTAAGGTATGCAAGTCCAAATGCACCTTGTGAAGAAACAATGTCGGGAAGTAGGCTGTGTAGGTAGTTGATTGGGAGAAATGTATTTGTTGATATGAAATATTGATCATCTTTTCTAAAGCAACATGGTCATAGAAGAAAGTTGTTAATGGATCGAGGCACAACTTTTCATCCCAAAGATAAAATTTGAAATTCTTGACACCTCCAAGGAGCTACCATCCCCAAGTGGAGCCACTGTTAGCCATCAGTAAATTTTGTTTCAGGAAATGATGGCTAAAACAAGTCTTTAGTCTTCAAGAAACAGATTTCATGCAAAAATTTGTGACTTCTTGAAGCCTCTTTGTGATCCTTGTCTGAAAAGGTCCATGTCCCTGGTATTTTCAATTCAAAACCTTCAAAAGCCTGTTGTCCCCTTTAAAAAAACAACAATAAATCTATTGTTCCCTTTAAAAATTGTTTCCTAAACAGCCCCATTTTCATTATTTCATTCATTCATTGTGGCCCTTTTCCATCTTCCATTTTCCTCTGGAAAAAGCTCCTTTTCTCTCTTTTATTTTCCTTTCATCATCCTTAAAAACCTTCAAAATTGCCTTTCACTTCATAAAAATCCCCTCTTATGGCTACAAAACCCTTTGTTGTGATTCAATAACCCTCCCTTATAGCTATTGGGACTTCAAAAAAATGCATAAAACCCTTAAAAAGCTTCTTCCATCATTTTTTAAGGCCTTGAGCCCCTGAGGGCTTAAATTTCTCCGCCCTTTCCGTCATAAGGCCCAGTGCTATGACCAGGTGATTTTAAAAAAACCCTCTAAACCCTATTGCATTGGATTTTTCCTGAAATACCCGCATTTCCTTTGTAAAAGTTCCCCCCATCGTGATAAGCCCCCTTCTCCTTAGCCCCTGGTCACTCATTCCTACCCATGACCATACCCTAGCCCCTGCACCAAAGCCCCCATCGCATCGGCATTTTTATTTTTAAACCTTCCTTTCATTTATATTTTTCCCTCCCTAGCAACGATACCTGGTGAGATCTACATCGTAGATCCATAGGATCCAACGACCCACATTTGACCCGTCAATCGCCCAAATCTTGCCATCCATTCACCCTTACAACATATCTCTGCCGTTGATTTATCAAAACCTGACGGTCCTGACTCATCTTGTCACCCAAATTCCCTCCGGACCCACATTCCATTACTCAGTCATCTCGTCAAATCACACCCTGACACTTGTCTCCCACTATAGCGCCCGTCGTGCAACTTTCTATCACACCCCGGTTTGCACCGTTAGATCTATTCCTCCTCATCTGACGGTTAACATCGCATATTGTGCGATTTTGTTGTCCGGAGTTTAACAAACAAAAATCACGTGATACTGGCAGTATTGCTAAGGGCCACTCGGCACGATACAATTAGATCGTGTTTTATTCATCAAAAACCAATTACCACTTGAACTGAATGCAAAAACTATTCGCGGTATTTCCAAATCCACTTTGCCCAAAATTTGTGCTAAATACCATTTTAAAACAGATTTTTTCCTATTATCTTCATGAAACCTCTTCCACCTACATATTCCCCCCTCTGCACTACTTCTATGCTCCGTCAGCGTCCTAAGAAATCAAACCCCTCCATCACAAGTTTTTTATAACGTTTTTTGTTGTTTATTGCAGGTTTTTATCATAGTTTTTGGAGCGGAAACCCTGTCCACAACTCGCAAAGGGACAGAGCCAAATTCTTCCATGTTTGAAGGATTAAATCACGAAGGGAAACGGCCGCCTGGTTTGATTCGAGGGTTTGGCCATTGCTTTGTAAACATTGGTCACACCCTTAAGCCTCTCCACCACACTATAAACCACCTGCACACAACAAAGAAGAAGAATAGTGAGGACAACGCTTGAAGATTAGAGGCTAAAGGCAAAAACCCAGAGATTTGAAGATTTAATCAATGATTTAAAGACTAAATACAGTGGATTAAAAGGTTTAATCATGGAGTTTGAGAGTTTATACACAGTATCAAGGATTAAATATCAAAAGCCAAGGATCGAGGGATTAACCCTATAGTTAAGGGAGGAAAAAAAAGGTAAAAGGAAGATGACAAAGCCCAAAAATAGTAAACACAATAAACATATAAGGATTAAAGACCCTGAAGTGGTTTTAAAGGCCCTAAAGCAATAATCAGGGCATAAAACAGTGTTTAAAGCAACCAGGATAGACAAATCAATAAAGGAAACCTCCAAATGCCAAATCATTAAGGCTATAACTCCTCAAAATGCCACCTGCTAGCTTATTTCATCCAAAAGAGTGCATAGTGATTGCACATTCAGAGGTATTTCTCAAGACAGCTCAAAATTAACTACCAACCTACCAAAATCCCTCAAAGTCAACAAAAGTGACTAAACGTGATGCAATTTAAAGTTAAATTGATTAAAATAGAGATGAGCATTTGAAATATTCTCCCTTAGGCCTCCCAAAGGTCAAGAAACCATTACTATGTATTAATTGAAAAAATGAACCCTTCTTTCACTCCACCTCCTCATTCTTCTATAAATACTTCTCTAGAAGACAGTATAGTGGTTGGTCTTTGAATACTCTTCAATTGTAAATAGCTTTTGAGGCTGTTGAAGCTCTGTATTGTAATAGAAGAAAGATAGGCTAAGATGAGAAGTTTGGAGCTGTAAAGACCCACTAGACTTGAAGATTGTAACTGGTTTGAACATCAAATACAAGTTGATTTATGGGATCCTGGTCTATGTCAATGGTGATGTGTTTCTCACTGTAATTGTTATTTCCTTTATGTTTTCATTCTGTCCATTTTTCTCTGATAAAGAACAACAAATATATATTAGGATTTACTGTTAAGTACCATAAATCTCACTGAATAATCTTTATCTTTATGTTTTCTGCTGAATTGTGTATTTAAGGATAAATCAATAGAGTGTAATCAGCAGGGAAAATTTTAGGGGCCAATTTTATTCCAAGGGCGAAATTTAAAGGATTTTAGATTTTAGAGGGGAATTTTTTTTTATATAAAACCTCTTTTGTATAGTTTTATATAATTAGACCCAAAATTATTTTAAAAATAATTAATTATTATGATCTAGCCCAAAAAAACAAGGGCACATAAAACTTGAAAAACTGGATTCGCCTTCGCATTTACTAAGCTGGACGTGTTTGGGTTGTATTCGCCCCCGATTTACTAGATTAGAGGGTTTTGGAATGGCATTCACCCCCAATATCCAGTATGGCTACAGGTAAAGCTTGTCCCCAATATCTAATATGGCAGGGTAAAGCTTGCCTGTGTTGGTTGGGTTGCACATGTTGACATAATGGTGGCAGAGGGCCTGCACAAACCCCAAATATTTGAGCAATGGGTTTCAACTATGTTCGCTTGACTTGGTCCCTCTACAGGTTCACATATTCTTCCTTTGGCGCCATGGAAATTAGGAAATTCTCGAGAAAACTGAACCTCTCGGATGCCGAGGTAGGGGTTGCTACAAATAACTTGGATCTTTTTTATTTTCCTATCATTGAAGTATATAAAAGAGTAGTTTCTAGCTTAGGCATCAGTGGGGTTATTGATATCCTTGATAATCATATCAGCAAGTCAAGCTAGTGCTACAACAATAAAGATGTCAATGGGTTCTTTGGAGTTAGGGATTTTGATCCAGATACTTGGATTAAATGCCTAATTTCAGTAGCTTCAATGTTTAATGGAATTGATAATGTTGTGGAGATGAGCCTGAGAAACGAATTGTGAGGTTCAAAGAAAAACCAGAATGATTGGTACACATTCATGCAGAAAGGAGCCAAGGCCGTACAGAGAACAAACCCTAAAATGCTCATTATAGTCTCAGGCTAAGCATGAAAGTATAAAATCAGGCGTCAACTAGGTAAAGATCCCCTATGCTGCACTGCCTGCGTACTATGTGCAGCCGCTGAAGGTCGCGGGTTCGAGGATTCAAGTCGGACCTATGGATGTATTGGAGTTCAGTGCCTCCACCAGGACTGTGCTCGGGTCTGAAGCTCAGAATAAAATAAAACTTGGAGGGGATAGCGATCTAAGCATTGAGAAATCGACAATGGAGTCTTATAATGAGTGCTAAAGAGCGAGTGATCTTTTTAATGGACACAAAATTTCAAACTTCTGAAGTATTTTTCTTGTTACTTTGCATTGGAGGCATAAGAGCAAGGGCATCAAAAGGTTTGTTTCTTGCTCTTATTGTTATTGCATTGCTCAAACTTTTTTGTACATTATTAGTGATGCAGCCATTTTTTTATGCATTATGATAGTTACTGGTTGGTTGTCTTTAAAAAGTTTGACTTCTATAGAAGTAAATACAAGTTTTGTGAGGAAAATCATTTATCACAGCAATGCATTTTGAAGGTTAGGGAAGCATGAATTTTAATGTGGTTTAACATATTTTTTATTCGTGCAGTACTAAAATGGGAAATATACATGAAAGCTACTGATTATAGTTTGTGAAAACCTCCACCATGTGAATTGTTTTTGAACATAGCTTAGTCTATATCATCCTGGTTTTGTCTTACGCAAAATTAATTGCAACTGTATATCGAAAATATACCTCTTTTCAATTGAAGTGTTGTTGATCCCAGTTATTGTTTTTAATCTGTTATAGTACTTATGGTTGAGTTCAGTCTAAATATTCATTTTGGTCATACTTTTTTTATCCAGAATGTATCATGGATTGGGCTAGCTTCTTTGACAGCTGGATTTGGACATCCATTATTTTGTCATTCACAGTTATTTACTGATATGAAGTGTACCTCTTTTCCAATGATTTGTGTCAGTGTGTTTAATACAATGTTTGATACATGCAACATTTTGGTTTTATTCCTATATGAATTTATTTTTTTCCGAGCAAGCTACCAAGCACTATTTTTACCTCCTAGGGGATCTTAGTGATTTCCTTTGTCTCTGTTTGTCTAAAAAATATTTTATTGTCGAAATTTTTTTCTTTCTACTTCGAGGCATTATTTTGCTTTTTTGATGGCAAGATACTCTTTTTTTCTTTGAGGCAGTCCTTAGATATATATTTTTTAATTGTTTTGTTTCGGGGAGGGGTTATATGCTTTTTAATTCAAGGCATTCTTTGGAAATGTGGAATGTATCATTTTCACTCGTTTCTTTGTTGTAGTTTATTATGTATCTTGAATTTTGTTAGAGTTTCAGGTGGTCTATGAAAGTGATAAGAATATGAAGCTCTTCTTCCTTCCTGAAGGCTCTTGCATTGATGTTCTATTGATTTCAAATAAAATGTTAGTTTAAAGATAATTTACTAGACAATTTATTTGTTGAAAATTGAAATCAACAAGTTTTGTTCAATGTAGGTTAATACTGTTTGGTAGAGTTTTCTTAGTGATATATCAGTATGCTGCAATAATGCAATTTTTATCTAGTTAGAGTGGCTTTAGTATATATAATTGTTGTATGGTTCTTCTATGTCTTTTGGGGATGGGAATGATTACAGGTGCCTTTTTGGTATTTGAATGGGAAATTTTTTTCCCTGAAATTATTAATGTGGAAGTGGTTGCCACAGTTTTGTTAAACTCCAGGTGGTGATTTAAAATTTATGATTTCTTTGAAGAATGGTTTTCTGAGAGATCAAACATAGTATAATTGGTCATTTATTTCCTTTGAAGAACAACAGGGTAATGTCATACATTTTACTGTCGGAGTGCAGGGTGTCCCTCAGCTGACTACGAAAGCGTAGGGAAAGCTTAAGGCAGGTCAACTGCAAAAAAAGTAGGTTTGAGTATCCTTTAGCTGACTATGATAGGGTGGGATGTTCTTTTGGCTGGCAGCAAAAGTGTGGGGTGTTCTTCCCTTCCTTTGATTTCCAAGGTGCGGGTTGTGCTTTTGATGGCTGTCAATGTGTAGGGTGTTCTACAAAGTAACTGGTATTTTGGAGTCTTGTTTGTCAGGTTGTTTGAAATTTTTATTTTATCTAGAAGTACTGAAAAATATTGTAAATCATTAAGTTAGAAAAGATGATTTCGATGGTCATCATTAATTTCAAGTGTTGCTATTTTTCATTCTTACCTGAAATCCCACTTTCCACTACACGACACAAGAAGAATTATGAGAACAAAAATGAGAATATATGTTATTCCCTTGCCAAGTGGGCAGCCCTGGTTCTCTACACTGTGGATCCTGTTCAAAAGGCCCATCTCTCCCACTACGCATATAAACAGTGGTGCAATGGAAAAATCCCCATCGGAATGACCAAGCCCCTCGAAAATCCCTCATGGCTAGACAAACCGGAACTTGTATGTATATATACAATTCTATTCCTTCTCATCTTGACATTTTTATAATTTAATTACTCTCAAAAGAGTATTTTCCGGCCCTGCCAATGGGAGATCCATCAGCTTTTATCATGTATTTTACGGTGCATTTGAGTGCATCCATGAGAGTAGCTAATTTGATTCGACAACCCAATCCAGCAAAAGAATGAGTTTTTGCAGAAACACTAGTTTTGATTATAAGAACAGGGTTCATACATATACTCATGTTCTTATCGTGGCTTGGGAGGTCCATACTCTGAACTCTACACTAGCACTAGCAGTAGCAATAACTGGCTTATAATTGAGAGAGCCCTATTAGATTGCCTCTCCCTCTCTTTCAAGCTCCGAGGAATGTTTTAGCAAAACAAAATCATAGAGAGCCTATATGAAGAGAGATTGCATGTTAATGCTGTTCAACCTACCCTTTAAAGTGTTTTCTTCCTGTTCTTCTCGCGAGAGCTGATTGGGAGATATACAATATGTATATGCTTACAATTTTTGCTTCCTTTTGGGATTCTATGCTTAACTTTTCCTTTTTTGGGGAGTCTAAATTCGATGTAAAAATTATGGGTATTAATGATGAATGCATTTACGTCAAAGGTGATAGTAACTAGGACTAGTCTAAAGCAAAGCCAAACTTGTATATGATATTAGACATGAGTGCGGGTGACATCCAAAGAGTTTTTCTTCAATAATCTCACCTGACTAAGGAGCATATAGTGTAGAATACTTTGGACCAAGTTGAGTATATATATATATTACATTTGTGTCTCTGTAAGATGTATAAATATCCAGACCTATTAACCTCGTATAGCTTGTCCTCCAATGAGTGCTAAAGAGCGAGTGATCTTTTTAAAGGACACAAAATTTCAAACTTCTAAAGTATTTTTCTTGTTACTTTGCATTGGAGGCGTAAGAGCAAGGGCATCAAAAATTTTGCTACTTTCTCTTCTTGTTATGATTCATAAAATCTTGCTTATGGTCATTATCATTATGTCTCCTATAATTGAAATTTAGCTCTATGTTTTCAAGCAACCTTGTCTTTCATGCTACATGATGTAAGTTTAGAATGGCAACAATACTTCTGACAGTATAAGCATGATAGTATAAGACAAATGCATCCAAATGGCTAGTCCCTAACTAAGACATGTTTAGCTACATTCTGTCACTAGTAATATCTTGTCTGCAATAGAATTTCACATTGATGCTTTTATTAAGTATTTTTATATTTCAATCCACTAGACTTGGTTTTGTAGGCAAACAGATTGATCACAAATATGGTTGAATTAACTATTCTTTTTAGTATACTAATGGCCTCCAAATTACATTCCATTAGGCCAATATATGTCTCCACACAATCCTAATGAGGGGCCATATCTAATTGGTTGGAGGGTGCAGTGGTGGGAAAGTTCACGTTAGTAGGTTGCACTACATCCCCTTTTTGAAAATTCTAATGCAAGTTTTGGTGGACAAGCACCAATGACAACAATCTAGACCACCAAAGTAACTAAGAGAATATCTCCAATAAAATAATTCAAATGTTCTCGACCCCTTGGTACACCTGGAAATTTGTCAGCATCCCAGACATTGGTAGATTCAAATGGTGGAAATAGTGACAAATTCAATTCTGACTTGGCTAATCAGCACAGTGACGTAAGGATGCTAGAAAAAATTGTCCTTTCAATTCATGGAGGGGAGGTTGCTTTTCCTTTTTGGCAGGGCTATGTTCATTTATTCTCTGGTAGTAGCTTTAATCTCATATATTACTACTGTGCCACAGTTGGGGTTTTTGTTGCCCTACCAACTTTCTCTTCTACTAGCTATTGCCTGGCCTCTGTTTGGCATGATAACAACAAGGATTGCACTGTACTGAATATTCTACGTATTCTACCTCCTGCTAGTCAAAGTAGTCAAGGGAAAGATAATGTAGTTGCCTAGGAACGAGCTATAGTAGATGGGTATGAAGTTGATTTTTCTTGTCATCTTGCTGCATCTATGTATTTATATTGTGGTTTATTTCACTGGCCTACAGTTTGATTATTCTTATCGATTACTAGATTTTGGTGGGGCCTCTCAGTTGGAGTTGATTGGTGGGATGCTGTTGGTTGTGCACAAAGTGCAGCTAAAGATGACATAGGTAGAATTAATGTACATTATCAAAAGGAAATCAGTTATGTGTTGGTGAATTAAGTGACGATGGGAAGCCTCTTATGTTAACAAGCCTTTGTGACTCATTTGTATTCATTCAAACTGAAAAATGGGAGGAATACTCACAGAATACTATATTATAAATCCAAGTAGATTTTTTGATGCAAATTTTGTTTCTGCAATTGGAATATGTGTTCAAAGGTCCCTATCTGTGGTTTGACCATGTTTTATAACAAGTTTACAATGAGTTTTTGGCATATCTTGATTCCAAAGACATAGGTGGTGATTTGGTTGAACATATTACATCACAATCTTCCTCTTTTCCTGGTCAGTTCATATAGATGTTCTATATATTATGTCGGTAACACATGGTACAATTTTTTTTGAAGGATATTAGGAAATAATATGATCTCCCCAATCATCCCTTGTTCAAGATAAATGGAGCTAAGTTTTCCTATCAACAAATTTTAAGATTAACATTAACCAGAGTATGAAGCTACAGATATGACGTTCACAATAGAGATATCCATTGCTTTGTGGAAGAATGCTCACACGGTGTGGCTAAGGGAGAAAGTTGTGTCAGAGTATTTCTAAGAAAATATATTAATCTCCAAAATTATTTAAGATGGGGCATTCAAGTCTTTGGAAAACATGCTGATAAGTGCTCCTATGGTGCTTTTAGGAAATGGGATATCAATTGCATATAGGTTGACATATGGGTCGAGAATTTATGAAATTGGTTGATGATGGCTTAGAATATAGAGACCTACAATCTATTTTTTGAAGCTTATCATCTGCCCAGGCATGCTTGATCAAGAGCTGAAGGAGATATTTGTAGAATGGAACAGAGGATGATTAGGGTAATGGATCAATGGACCAAAAAAGACACGAAGGGTCCATATATTTCACCAAAGACCAAGATCAAGAGTGGAGATAATATTATTTCATTCTCATGAGCTAGGAAGAATTTTTTGCGTTAGTGGACTCGAGGCCAAAACTTTAAGGATTAAAAATGCTTCGCAGATTGTTGAAAGAGTATCTCAAATGTACATATACTCATTATAAATGTAATTTCTTACATTATGCATGAAGTAACTAGAGTTTTCCTTGGAGTTATCTTTGTTTTATCTAACGAAATGGTTTATTCAAGAATTGGTATAGCTTGTGTGGCCATGGTTACTCATGGATCTCTTGTTCTAGTATTGAAATGTTGTGAAGCATATAAGTTCATGAGAGAGTTCAACTAGATTCTATTTTCTCAAATGATGAGTTGAAAATGATGATGGAATTTGCTTTAGAAATTGAATACTTTGAGAAAACTAGGCTGTTTTAACCCCATCTTCATAATAGACCTTGGAGATTAGGTCAAATGACTAACACTCCCAAAGATTATCACCCTTATTAAAAAGGTGTTTGTTTATGCCAACACGACTTCAAAAGGGTGTAGTAGGACAAGTTACACAATCACACAGGCCTGAGTATGATCAAAAAATTCATTTCTTATCTCAAAGTGTAAGTGATGATGGGAAGCCTCTTATGTTAACAAACCTTTGTGACTCATTTGTATTCATTCAAATTGCAAAATGGGAGGAATACTCACAGACTACTCTATTATAAATCCAAGTAGAAATTTTGATGCAAATGTTGTTTCTGCAATAGGAATATATGTTCAAAGGTCCCCATCTGTGGTTTGAACCTATTTGATAACAACTTGAAAATGATTTTTTGGCATCTATGGATTCCAAGGACGTAGGTGGAAATTTGGTTGGACATATTACATCACAGTGTTCCTCTTTTCATGGTCATTTCATACATATGTTTTGTATATTATGTTGGTAACACATGGTACAATTTTTCTTGTTCTAGTATTGAAATTTTGTGAAGCATATAAGTTCATGAGAGAGTTCAACTAGATTCTATTTTCTCAAATGATGAGTTCAATATGATGATGGAATTTTCTTTAGAAATTGAATACTTTGAGAAAACTAGGTTGTTTTAACCCCATCTTCATAATAGACCTTGGAAATCGGGTCAAATGACTAACACTCCCAAAGTTTATCACCCTTATTAAAAAGGTGTTTGTTTATGCCAACACGACTTCAAAAGGGTGAAGTAGGACAAGTTACACAATCACACAGGCCTGAGTATGATCAAAAAATTCATTTCTTATCTCAAAGTGTAAGTGATGATCGGAAGCCTCTTATGTTAACAAACCTTTGTGACTCATTTTTATTCATTCAAACTGAAAAATGGGAGGAATACTCACAGACTACTATATTATAAATCCAAGTAGAAATTTTGATGCAAATGTTGTTTTTGCAATTGGAATATGTGTTCAAAGGTCCCCATCTGTGGTTTTAACTTGTTTGATAACAACTTGAAAATGATTTTTTGGCATCTATTGATTCCAAGGGTGTAGGTGGAAATTTGGTTGAACATATTACATCACAGTGCTCCTCTTTTCATGGTTAGTTCATATAGATGCTTTGTATATTATGTTGGTAACACATGGTACAATTGTTTTTGAAGGATATTAGGCAAAAATACAATCTCCCCAATCATCCCTTGTTCAAGATAAATGCAGCTAAGTTTTCCTATCAACAGATTTTAAGATTAACATTGACCAGAGTATGAAGCTACAGATATGATGTTTAAAATAGAGATATCCATTTCTTTGTGGAAGAATGCTCACACAGTGTGGCTAAGGGAGAAAGTTGTGTCAGAGTATCTCTAAGAAAATATATTAATCTCCAAAATTATTTAAGATGGGGCATTAATGTCTTTGGCAAACGTGTTGATAAGTGCTCCTATGGTGCTTTTAGGAAATGGGATATCAATTGCATGACAAGTTGTTACATTTTGGTAACATGTCATAATTTTATTTATTTGTTGGCACTATGTTCAACAATTATCAACCAGATATATACATTTTCCATAAATTCATATAGGTTGACAAATGGGTCGAGAATTTATGAAATTGGTTGATGATGGCTTGAAATATAGAGACAGAATAGTCTAGAACTACCGCCATGGAGTCACTACAATGTCTTGGTGCACAATTTTGAGCCCCACAATACCTGAAATTTCAATTCAAAATAAATCATAACCTAAAAATTTGGAATTGGAAATATGAACAATACCTGAAATTTTAATTCAGAAGAAATATAGTTTCAATCAAGATACCCAATATCATAATTGTGCAGTCAATGCTATTGTTGTTGTTGAAGGGAAAATGATCTAGAAGAAGCCCTGGAAAACCTGTATAATGAAAAATGTGTGCAAGGCATATATCTTCTATCTGGCCCATGGTCATATCAGTAAAACACAAAAAAAATTCAGGAGTTTTCACATTACAGTCCCCTGGCCAATTAAATGATTTAGAATTGCACTGTTGGAAGTCAATAATATCCTTATTTTTATCATTAGGGTTCATGGACTGATCATAGCTATTTTCGGAAGAAACTGAACTGAAAGGAGTTTCGGGTGATAAAACAGGATTCTCTCCTACATTGGGACGATTACACTCATTTCTGAAGGCCTTACTAGCTTTTGAATTCCAGAAACCCTTAGAGAGATTACGGATAAATTTTCTATGGTTTGTTGTGAATTTAAAGAGGATTTTTCTTGCCATTACCTTCATGATTTTAGGGAACACAAGGATTCGAACTTGGGTTCACCATTTTTTAGGGCTTTGTAAAAGACTTGACAGATTATTGTAACAGAAGTGGCAGCAACAAGAAAAGATAGAAGAAATTCAAAAGCAATGTGTCTGTGCTGTTGTTCTCACGCTGTCTTATTTATTCGCATGTAGTTGTATTCTGGAATGGGATGTTGATTTCAAACCAGAGATGATGATGATGATGATATTCTATGCTTGCAAGTCCTGCAACAAGAAGTTTTCTTCATTTCAAGCTCTGGGTAGCCACAAGAGAAGGTGCCACTACAAGTCCAAGTCCATCTTTCCCACACTGCAAACTGATGGGGGTTTCAAAGAAGAAGTAGTTCATTGGTCCATCAATGGGCCATCTGTTGAGACTTATAAGTAGAGTTTGTGTGCTGAGAATAAGAAAGTTAGGGTGCATGAATGCCCTGTGTGTCACAGAAGTTTTCCATCTGGGCAAGCTTTGGGTAGTCTGGCGAAGCTTTGGGCTATCACAAGAGGACTCATTCCACTCCCCTTGCTACTAATATGCACAATTATACAAGCCATTAAACAACTTAGCAACAACAATTTTCACCTCTAAGTAGAACCGAGACGTTGGATCTAAACGTGCCTACTGAAAATGCAAATGATTGTACTCAATTGCAGCACAGTTCTATAGTTTCTGTCAATTTAGGTGCAGATTCTACCAGTGAATGTGAGAAACGAGGCATTACACATATGAAAAAAAAAGCTGGTAGAAATTATGCTTCACCATTTTCCAGCAGTAATGAGACACAAACATTGTAACAGTTGTGCCTCTCCAAGAATGTACAAGTGAAGGGGCACCCAATGCCCTCGCCTCGGTATTTTCTCTTGTGATGTAGGTGCCTCACACAAGTTTCATAGCCATTGAAATTCCTTGTTTCTTAGAAGCTTCTGTAACAAGAACATACCCATAACTAAATAACTATCTTTGCTTTTCATCTCAGGGTTGAAGATGTTTTAATCGTCTAACATATAATCTAAAGGTTTCAGATTATGACATGGTGCACATAGGAGAGTTGTTTTCAAATAATGATACCTTATGGCGTGATTAGTTTATTAATTTATGTTTTCAAACTTCACTGTTGACTAGAACGCTAATCGTGCTTTCCCTCCTTTTAGAACTAGAAGGTGTAGTGAGTAGTGAGCACATGACTTGGAGATGGGATTTTTATTTCAACACACATCTATATGTGCTCATTGGTCATAAAATGTGGTCATTGGTGTATAATAAAGTTAAGTTCCATAAGCTATAACATTACTAAGTTTCTTCACTATTTTATAGATCATTACACGTCAAACTGACTTTACGCCTTGACTGACATTGCATTCAACATTGTGCACAAGTATGATTTACATGTATCAATAAAAACTATGATTGTATCTATATTTGATAATGCAAGTTGAATACATCATACAATACATAGGAGTGCTATGGCTATGAAGTTCAATATGAAATAATCTATTGATTGCTACTATTACTATTATATAAGGGTGCTCTTCGAATGGCCATTTATTAGCTATGTGAAGAAGGCTTTGTGGAATTTGTATTTACTATAAGATTATGTATAGCCAAGTTGTAGAAAACTAAGTAGAATTTGGTAGGAAGTTTTGAGTATGTGTAATTCATAATGATATTGTCTTCTCTTCATTGATGACTTTTCAATGTGTGAGTTTTTACCTAAGCCATTGCATTATAAATGTGTCAAGGCTCAAAACTCGATCTATATGTCAACTACTTCTTATGATTGTTCCTACGAACACGAATCCTAATTTTTGTAGGTTTAAAATTTATCGCAAGTTTGCTCTATTGTGGTCGAATTTGTGGAGGTCATCTCAAATTTATTTAAGGTACCATGGATCTAAATTTCTTATGAAATTTCAACACTATAAAAAACTCTGGTGCAAATTGTTGATCAATTCTCACTTGGTTAGGGTTATAGATGTTAATGAAAATTTTGTGTGCATGCATGAGAGTTGGGTGCAAATTCTCAATGTTCTGTAGCATTAGTTTGATAAATGTGGGATAGTGCAAAGCATAGTTTTGAAGATTAGTCTAAGTTGAATCGTACCTAATAAACTCAGTCGAGTTGATTGTTGGTTGAATGGTTAATTGTTGGTTCAATAAACAGAATATCTTGTAGGCCCAAATACCAAAGGGAAAACTGAAGCCCATCATGGGGTTCTCTTTGTAATTCTAGTCCACCACTGCTACCTTCCATGCTTCTTCAAACTCCTCTCCAACCTCAATATCAGTGCTAGTAGTAGCATGAGCAACAAGACTATGCTTAGTAGAACTAGAACGCATTTTCCAAACTGCACGAGAACTACTTCCCTCATGAGTCACCATGTGCCATGCTTGGTCTCAATGGCTCACTTCCTTCAACACCTGGTTCAACTACCATATCTTCATTGGAACCAACACCCTGAACTCCACTGGGCAACGATTCGCCATTTTGTACTAGTGATTCACCATTTGTACTAGTGATTCGCCATGATTTTACAAGATAATATAATCTCTTAAGAGACTCGCCAAAAAATTATATATATATATATATATATATATATATATATATATATATATATATATATATTATATTATTAATAAAATCACCTTCCATTTTTCCTATGTATCATGGGGATTCGCCCATTTATTATACATATAAATTTAGGGGGGTTCTTAAAATTTTCCCTGGTAATCTATCAAAGAATGTTGGTAAGCCCATGTTTTGCTGAGTGTAGCTTAAAATATTGTCTTTAAAAGTTCTTGAAGAGTTTACTAAGTAAATTTGAATTAGGGAAGTCTATGGTTAGCCCTATCCTCTGATTTCTTCTCCAAAGTTACTCTCGAAAGTTCCCTTAAGAAAATGTTGAAAGCAAGCTAGTTTAAAAGTATTTACCTGATCTTAGGTTGTTTTATGTTTTTCTTGTGTGTTTATTTCCTTCCCCACACTGTTAATGTTTCATTCCATAAAATCAGCTTAAACAGATCCTTCAACCACCTTTGAAACTTCTTCTGCAATTAAATCCTTTTTGACTCCATATCCCAATGGATTGAAGTTGTTTCTTGATTATCTTATTAGCTAAACCATTTTCAAACTATTTACACCTTTACCCCTCATAAGACTTCCTTCATTTTTATGAGGTTCATCCCAACCAAAACAAACAAAACCCTTGTACCTTATAACTAGCATAATATATTTAACTAAGCCTTGAAAGAATATTTTTGAAAACACATATATAGAGAGATCCCTCTCTAAATATAGGATGGCTAGATCCTCAGATTCCATAGTGGTTTTGATGTAGGCTCTGCAGTGTTTGTTCTTACCAATCTTGCAAACTACGGAGGCCTAACACCTTGCAGGGGTCACCTTTGAGCTATCTACAGATACTATTGCCAATGCCACTGGGATACCAAGTGTGGGTGAGAAATGGTCCAACCAAGCTAACCTAGACATGAGCTATTTTGAGCCATATCTATAACCTAGGTATAAGGATCATCACAAGCCTATCTTTCCTTTTTCACACCTACTTGATAGATATTCACCCATGATGAGGATCATAATGAAATATTTCACATGTGAGGGAAGATTCTCCTTCCTTTACTCATATCACATTAGACTTCTTATGCACTTTACTAGAGTGAGGATGCTACATATTCCCTATTACCTTTACAGAAGCATTGACAAAATGGCCTTCATAGTGCAAAAGAGGGAGTACCCTCAGCAAATGAAAATCCTATTCCATCACTCTCTTATCAAAATGGTGGTTATACACCAACTACAGCAGAAATGGATTCCATGGGAGACCTTCATTTCCCATGAAGTTTTTACTACTCCACAAGCCCATCCTCAGTAAGATATACCTTCATCTTCTCACCCTCCCATTCCTCCTTCACTATCACACCCCACTACTCATGCATCACTATCCACTCACATTACCTCACATAATGATGACCCTTCCACCTCACCCTCCACTCACAGTCCTTCACCTCAAAATGATCCTCCTTCACCACCTTCTCACAATCCATCACCATCATCTCATGGTACTTGTGCATCGAACAGTAAGGGAGATGGTAACGAGGAATCAAGCAACGAGAAATCAAACAGTGATGAAGATGGCAGTGAGGGAAATAGTAGTGGGGAAGATATCCATGAAGAAGAAGGCAATGAGGAAAAGAGAAATGATGGCAGTGAGGAAAATAACAGTGATGCTAATGGCAGTGAGGAAGAAATTAGTGATGATGGAAGTGAGACAGATGGCATTGAGATGAGTAACATTGAGCCTCTTCCTTTGACATACCAGAGGGGAAATAGGCATGTTTTTTCTACCCTTAAGAGGCAAGGGGCCATGCCTTCTACATCAACCAAACAACTTGACAAAGGTAAGCAAAAGGTAATTGATGAAGAACAAGAAGACAAACATGAAACTGAACAAGAGTTTCAGCTAGTTCACCTTGACAGCGATGATGAGAATGAGGAGAGAATCACAAACATGTTTCTCAAGCACAAGGATTACCAGATTAGAGACCTACAAGAAAATATTGTTAGGGCTAAGTATGTGATAAAATTCCTAGAGACAGAGAATTAGCAGCTACAGGCACAAAAGGCCATTTATGAGGTCAGGGAAATCAGAGCTCGGAAAGAGGCTGGAAAAGCCAAGGCTAAGCTAGATGAGGTCTTGGGTGTTTTTGATGAGATTGAATATCAGGAAGCACAACTTTCTAGGAGAAGGCCAAGAACAATAGGGTTGAGGAAGGCCTTAGCCCGGGAGAGAGAGCAAGAGACAACATTGGCAGAGAAGCTCACTCCAACTGAGCTGCTTTCCACAGAAGTTAGTCATGATAGGGAATCTTGGCTAGATAGGGTAAACTTGCACCTATAAGGTCAACTTGAGAAGGAAACAAGAAACCTTGACCTATAGAAGAAGATGGCCAAGCATTATGCCTTAAGGAACATAATTGCAAGGGTCAAGATCAAAAGAGCCCTTGCTAAAATTAAAACCCTAAAAGGGGAAAAGGACAAAGAAAAACATTAAATCCTTTCTGATGCATCCCTACAAGCATCCCAAACATGATCAGCAAGGTAAATCCAAATTTTGGCATCTTTTTGCAAGTTTTTGTTTTTTGACAGTTGGCCAGCAGAAAAAAGGGCCAAGGGCGTAGCGCCACTAGCGATGCACTCCTTTTTGGGGAAATCAGTGAAGGAATGGTTTAAATTTTCATGATCCTTAGGCCAAGGACATCACCCTCACCAATTTGCAAGTCATTTGGAGCATAATTGGTCCCTCAAAAAGGCCAAAAACACCCAACAAATCACCTTTTTTCCCTATTTTCAGCACTGGCACTGCGCCCTTAGCAGTGTTGGGAGAATGGATTTTTGAGTTGGAAAATGGACACCAAATTGAAAAATAAATGCAGCTTTGGAAACTATACAGGACAAGCTTTTTAAATAGCTATCATGGAGCTCATTTGGACACTAGGAAGGCCTTCAAAAGTTAGCTACAAAACAACCTATTTTTCTAGTGTTGGCGTTGTGCCCTTGGCCTTGGCACTGCACCCTTGCCTGAAAGTAAATAGAAGACACTTGGGGTTAATGAAAAAAGATATTTTGAATGCTTTGAAGGCAAATCACTCCAAAGTTAGCTTGGAATTTATGTTAGAATTTATTTTTGTAGTTGGGATATTTGTGCCTTGGCCCTTGCATGGTCTCAATGATCAAATGCATTTATGATGTAGTTAATGACATTTTGGAACCCTAGCTAGGGTTTTGATCCTCCTTTGCAAGTTAAATACTACATGGAGGCTTCATTATTTTTGTTGGTTGATTGTTGAGCTCAATATGATATAGACTTTGAGTTTATTGAAGAAATTGGCTTTGGAGTGTTGTGATTGCTTTTGATTGAGCATCAATGGAACAAGCATATTCATGGGATTGATGAACTTGGTTAATGGTGATGTTGTTCTAATTTAGTATTTTTTTCCTTCAGCTATCATATTGCTTCATATTTTCTCTAATAGAAGAACATAAATTTTAGAGTAGGATATGCTATCTTGGCACCCTAATTCTGTCTACATCCTTTATCTTTATGTTTTCCTCTACTAAGTTTGATTAAATAATTCTTAAATTCTCTTTAATTTCATTGAAATGATTATCTAAAATTTTCTCTTTGTCTAAAAGTAATAGTTAGGGAATTCTTATCTAATCTCTATGATTATTGGATTGTTGTCTTGAAGGTTATTTACTAGGGTTTGGTCAAAGTGGTGTATGGTGTGCCCTGCACTTTGGTTCTTTCTCAAGCATAGTAATCTTAAATGTTTTCCTTGTTCTAATATGTTAAAAGGATTCTTAACTACCATTTAAACCTACTATATTCATAGCTTAATGTTCACTTCCACTGACTAAACCTATTTAGATCCATTTGGCCTTGTTAACTTGCCCTATGAAACACCCTTGATTCATTTTTTCCCTTTTTAAGTATTTCACAGGCCCCATAGCCCAATGGATTGATTTTCTCTTACTCTATCTATTCTTCTTGACAATCCACCTAACCAAAACAAAACGAAACAAACAAACCCTATCACTATAACTAGCCTAAAAATCAAAACCCTAAAATCAATCAAGTTACATATTTTATACAAATTTAGAGAGAGCCCTCTCTGAGTCTAGGAAGGCTAGGTACTAGGGCTCCAAATTTGGTTTGATCTTACCCTTGTTCATTTGGTCTTGCCAATCGGACAAATTATGGGGACCTAACATGAAAAACGACCAATAGAAGAAGCTGATTAAAATTTTACAAAAATAAAAAGGATATTTTTACTTGGACTATTAGGACATGGATGGCATAGATCCTCTGTTTTGTACCCATCATATTTACACCGAAAAATATGCTCGTCCCATCAAGAAACCTCAACGAATATTGAACCCGCATGTAATATTCGAAAATGGAAATAGCAGTAATATAGCTCATAAAATGAAAGCAGTAGCAAGTATTTAACACATGAAACAATGAGACCAATATAGAACCATATTATTGATCATATATGCAGAAAATAAGTACAAAACAATGAGGCACAAACCATAGAATGTGATCACACAAACCTCCAATACATAGACACTCTCAAAAGTGAGATGATGTTGTAACACAAAATTCCGGAGAGCTGCTACAACACAGTTATATTATGCATAAATATAGCTGAAAATGATACAATGATGTTAAAATACTGATATGGGCCCCAATAGAATCAAAACATATAGATCTAGGCACTAGATCAGCTTTCCAAGACAAGCCAAGAGGGTTTCCGGAAAATGCACACAATGTGCTAATGTAAGTTGTAGCCCTAGGGATGAAGATATGCTGGAACAACTGAAATGAGAAGATATGGATGAAGTTTATGTAGATAACTAAATATCTACTCCAATAGATCCTCTAGATGAAAGAATGGCTCCTCTAGTAAAGAAATCACCTCTCAAAACAACCACTGCAACTACCCCTGCAAGTCCTCCCTAAAATAACACAGATCTGGACTGATACTGTGATGTAGGGGATAAATCATCCTTGGCATACTGTCAAATATATCAATAAATCCCAAGGGGCTTCTATATAGGCCTCCTAATGGATGGAAACCTTCCTCCACTAAAAAAATAGCTCTGAAGATACCTGATCTAATCCTCCACTGCTGCACCCTACAACATAGCACAATAACCTGTGGAAACTACGCTGATGAAGAAAGATGTAGCTTGGCCTGAAAACCTAAATGTGGAAATGAATGCAATTCTCTTCCAAGAGGCCTCCGAAGAAAGAGGTGGGATTCCCACTCGAGAACACCCAGTGCTAAACAACACAGCAATCTCAACTAAACAGCTGAAGAATGCAAGAAGTCTAAACAGACCATATGCAAAATAATATTCAAAACATGATCTCATATGGCTGCCATCCTCTTCCTTATATAGATTATGAGCTTCCTTGCCCTTGGCCCCACTCAATTAGGTCATTTCCTTCATGAAATCAATCTCCCTCCAAAACTGTGTTATTCCTCATTTAATCTCCACTCCTCCATAACAGCATTATTGACTTGGTCGAAGTTGACTGAATGAACATGATCCAACCCCTGTTCACACTTGGAGGTGCTTTATTTAGCTGGTAAAAAGGTCTCCTTTCACACTCAAAATATTTTTATTGCTGCTAAGGAGACGTATGGGCCTCCCCACCCCCTTATTCACCTACCTAGTGATAAAACAAACTATAATATTCCATTTAGCTTAAAGTTAAATTTTTGGAATATTACAGTCCTCCCCTCAAAAATATTGCTTATCCTCAAGGAACTATAAAGGGAGAGCAAAAATCCTCCCCTCCTCCTCTTGTGGCCTCCTCATCAATAGTCCCACCACTGCTCAAAATAATCTACAATAAATCTGCCCTACAATGGTTCCTCCCAAGTATGCAAAACCAAATGGCTGACATCATGAAAAGGTGGAAGGTGTAAGTGGAAACCTTCTTGTTGTCCCATGGTCTCCTTAAGGTAGGAGTGCTGACAAATGTTACACCATTTTTTGGTCATCTAACCTATTATCATTAGACAGACCCAAGTACACCATGTAAGACCAATTTTACCCTAAGTAAAATTGCTTTCACTATGTAAAATAACTTAATAAAACACATTTATTAAGTTGTTTATGGTCTAAAAAGGAAACCCCAAAGGGAAATATTAAACAAATCTATATTTGTTTGATTTTCCTCATGGAATAATTAATTAAACAATAATTTAATTATTATTCTAGGTCATATTTAACCCAAAACAAGGAAGTTAATTAGATAAATTCTTATTTATCTTATTATTTTCTAGGAATAATTATTTAAACCTTATTTAAATAATATTCCTTGTTAAATTTGACTAAATAATTTATAAATAATTGAATAAATCATTATTTATTCAATTATCATTCAACCACTTCCTTAAAATAATAAATAAATCATTTATTTATTTATTATTTACAAATAAAGGGATTTGACCCAAGTCAAATGCTTTTCCCCTCCAACAAATATAATAAAATATTCCATAAAAGGTGGATCAAGATTTGGTTAATATTATTTTAATCATGCACCAAGATCTAGAATGGCCCAATATTTTGTTATAAATAGAAGGGTTTTTCCTACCATTCTTCACCTTTTGTTGCCTATTAGATCACTCTGGATCTATACTCTTGGTCTGAATTTGAGCCATTATCATTATCATATTTTCCATTATTTGGTTTATGAGCTCCCTTTGAGTTTTATGTTTGTTTAGGTTTTCTACACCAACAAGAGAGAGAAATTATAGATCTGAAGTGCTGAGGACTTTCAAGAACCCATCACATTGAGGAGAATTGGAAACACCTTTCTTGTTTTCCTCCTAGGTGCCATTAATATAAAATTCTTCAAAAAATATTATTCTTGTCTTGTCTATTAGATGCATGGAGAAAAACCTTATTTTTATTTATTAATGTCTTTTTATGCATAGATCTGGGTTTTTGCATCATTTTTCTTGATCAGCTAACTGCAGATTTGAAGATATTAGCAACCATCCTTTGTTGTTAGAGCTATAAGTTATGCGTAGCTAAAGGGGTCTTTTTTCGTACACTTCCACGAAAGATTCATACTAACAACTGGAGACTCCTTTGCTTGGAACCTTCCTTGGTCTTCCTCCTCCTCATGTATCTGATCCTAACTTATCAAATGTTTACATGATGCAATCATCTCGGGCTGCCCTTAAGCGGCTTGCTTCAGCTAGTTAGCAACCTCAACCTCACCCATCATAGCCTGCTCCTAGCCCTTCGTCTCAGCCAGCCTGACCTACTCCTTCTAGCCCTTTTCCTACAGCTGGTACCCATGAGCCTCTTTATCCTCTCAGGTCAGTTCCACCTAGACTCAACCATCTTGGAGTCGTCCCTCCTAGTAATTACCCCACTAGTTAGATACCTTTCCTTGCCCCCCCCCCCTCCCGGGAGTCTATTTGGTTCCTACAATGGCCACCCTTTCTCTCCCCAACTTGACCCTAGGTATACCCGTCTGGTCACCCTAAACCCTACCTTACTTTGACACTGGTTCAACCAGTTCCCCTAGCTTCTTCCGTTGATATAGTGCCATCAACACCTTAGCAGGACCCTTCTCCTGTTGGGCCTGCTCCAGGAAAGAAAGGAAAAGCTTGGAAGAGGGCATCCAAAGACAAGACCACCCTGACTAACCCTACACCTTCTCCACCCACAAAGCCTTGTGCCTTGTGTGATGTCGTTGGTCATGCCACCCATACTTGTCCCAAATTGCCCCGTATTAAACCCATGGTTAAAGTCGTGTTCCCTGAGTCTATAGTCCCTAAAGCCTCTGTTTCTTCCTCGACTATAGCCAAGAACCCGAAGACTATTCACACGAACAAACCCTATGCTTTGTGCGATTTCCATGGCCACTATACTCACCTATGTCCTCGCCTTGAAGAGTACTGCTCATATTTTGAAGAAATTCGCCAATTCGAGGCCAAGCGCAACAATTCCACCACTCCCTTATTTGCATGTTTTACTTTGGAAAAAACAGAGGACACAAATGCTCCCATCAACATTCCCCCTCCTGATGTCGAGATGACGGAGCCTTCGACCACCATTTTCTACCTATCATCATCCATGAGACCCTCAATGGAAGTCCCCTTGGAGACTTCCTGTGATATTTCGCTTGACCTTCCTTCAGCGACCACCCTGGGCACAACATCGATAGATCCTTTATCTGCTTACCCTTTTGTCACCCCTTATGACATTGTGCATGTGAACCTCTCTTCTCATGATGATGAGTTAGGTAGCTTTGCCATGTGAGGTGGTCTTTCTTCCACCAGTGACCCCATCTTCTATCACGATGACGACATTATGGAAGAAATCACCACCCCTGACTTTATCTATTCCCCCTTACATCAAACCAATGCATTCGAACTACATACACCTTGTGGCCATTACATTGAAACCCAATGTTTGGGTAAGGGGGCACCCATCTTTGAGAGACTAGGAGAAACAATTCTCCACAACTCTCCTAGTGTATTTGGTCATGTCAACTTTAATACCATTATTCTTCCACATTTAGAAGAACCTCTAGAGTCCCATATCACTTCAAATCACTTTAGGAATGATACCCCTTATCATTCCTTCATCTTACATTAGCAACCCAGTCTCTTAGACATTATTGCTGACCAACTTATGGGTTTTCTAGGAGAGTATCAGTTCATTATCTCCAAATCCTCTCTTTGGGATAGTGACACCAAGTATGCCAACCCAGGAACTTAAAGTCCATTTGATTCATATATGCAGTACTAAAATATATTGGTAATCCTCCATTTCCTTTCTCAAACTGCATAACCATAATGAAAAAAATGGTGCACCGCATCATTACAATGGGTTTAGATTCCCCTTTTTCTAAATGCATTTTGGCATGACCACAACATGCTTGGGGGAACCTATGCCCCTCAACCATAAAATTCCCAGATCTCAAACAAAAACAGCACTGAAACCCCCTTTCTCTGATAGGTTGCACTTTTCAAGTCATTTCATGGGACAGGTCGCAGTTTTCTACCCAGTACCTGCTACCCAGGTTAGAGAACAGACCCCAAAAAGTGTGACCTGACCTATTCATGAGCTCTGGGTACCTAAAGTGAACTTTCAATCCATTGAAATGAAAGATTAGGATTAGGCCTCTTACCTGCAGCTAACGGATCTCAATTCCAATAGTCGTTTTGTCTTCTATGATCGTTGCATGATTTAGGGCCTTCTCTCCTCACTACATTCACCATAGCTCCCCCTAATTTTTCTTTCGCCTACTGCGGCCAAACCGTAGCTCAATTTGATGTACCGTCTGTACCGTTGGAAAGCTCTCACTGAGCCCTCAAATGGGTATCTGTTAGTTTTTAGCGATTTGATACTTCACCAGGACACATTTTATCCAAGAAGGGTCTCTTCACCTCTCCTCCAAATTGAATTTCCTCACTTACAACACTTGTACTTTGGGCACCAATTTGCCTCCATACTTGTCCTTGTTCATGTTGATTTTCATCATGAGATACCCTCTTGTGCTCATGCTTTTATGGTTCCTGATTGGACCTTTATTGTGTGGCAGCACCATTGGGTCACCCTTGTTTAGAGCATCCTAGTTGAGTCATCACCACATTCATGGAGTCTATCCCGTGTCCTTTTGTATCCTGCTATATTTCTCCATCCTTCATTGCTTGTTCCCTCTCTCGTGTCACACATTATGGCCTTCAGTCCCACTTTCCCCTATCCCTCATGATATCTTGTTAGTCGCTGCCTAGTCATCCACGCCCCTTATGCTTTAACAAGGGAAGTCGTCCATTCGCTACTCAGTACCCCCCATTTCACTATCATCATTGATGTCAGTCTGTCAGTTGCTCTACTATTTTCTCTCATGCCTTAGTTGAGGATCCCTTATTGCCCCACCTATGGCAGACCTCCTTCTATCGACATCAGCTCATTCATTCCAGAAGACATGTCTAGAGAGTAGTGTACCTTGGTTCTAGCTTCCACTCTTGTTTAGTGCCCTGGATCAGGCAAAGTGACTCCTTATTGCCCTTTGACTTGGTTTTTTCTTAGCTCCAGCTCCTTTCAGCATGATCAAGAACCATATTCTTGATGGTCTAGTGATGCAACAACTATTATCAGTGATTGTCGGGTGTGTGTGAGATGTCTCAACCCTTATGAGGGGTGTGGCCCTACAGGTAGCCCCCCACATGCCCAGATGACCTCTTCATTGTAGCCTTTGATGTAGCTCCATATATTTGATGATTTCGGCCTTAGCTGCTTGCAGCACCTCTTTGATTTGCATGTCTCAGTCAGATTTTGCGAGCCCTTCCCCATTTATAAGGGTTTTAGCCACCTATAAAAATTTGTCATACTAAATGGTGGCTAAATCATTTTTAGGCCTTCAGGAAACAATTTCATGTCCAAATTGTGAGTTATTGAAGTCTTATGATGTTCTTTACCCATTGATTCAATCTTCACTGTTGTTTCACTATTAATCCTAAAGTACTTGCTGTTTACTAAGGGAAAAAACTACTCATGAGGCTCCATTCTTCATCATTTCACTCCTCATTTTACTCATAAACAATCCCATTTTCATCCTTATTCCCTTCATAAAAACCCTCTATAAAACTTCATTTTAACCTCTAAATCACCACTAAAACCCTCTTTTAAACCTAATATCATCCTTTTATTTGCTTTAAAAATCCCTCCTTTTGCCAATTCGAACCCTTACTTGGCCTTAAAAAACCTTGTTTTGGCCTAAAAGTCATTTTTCTACACTATCAGGTTTTTAAGCTCCCAAGGGCCTATTTCCTTTATCCCCTTCACCTCATATGGCTGAAGCCCCACAATTTGGAACTCAAATGCCTAAAAACACTTTTCCAAACCTTTATTTTTCATTATTTTCCCATCCCCGACATTTCAATTTTAAATGAATCTGGACCGTTGATCCAAACAAGATCAATGGCCATCAAGCCTCCTTTCCTCTTCCTTTTCGCCTCTCATCCCTTTTCTCCTTTCAACATTATCTTCTCCTTCCTTTAATCTTGACCGTTCATTCTTAAGATCCTATGATCGAGATTTAACCCGATAGTCTAAACTCTCCATTTGATAAATCACTCCGCCAAATAAATTTTTCCACTACGCGACAAAGTTGTTGACACATCCTGTGGCCCCACTACTCCCCTCATTCGCGCAAATTTCCTGTCACATTCTTTCCGCGCCATTGGATCTGAGTCCTTCGATCCAACGGTTGACATTGCATATCACAAAATTTTTGCACCCAGAGTTTAACGGCAAAATTTTTTGCAAAATGGGTGGTTTTCATTTTCCACGTGTTGATCGATGTATCATATCGCATTTTTTCAGGCAACACCTCTTACCACCATTTCATTTTGCGAAAACCATCCTCATTTTTCTGCTATACCACTGTCCTCCTCCAACGTTACCTTTTGTTTTTAATCCCAGCTGTCGATCTCTGAGATCGGACGGTCCTAATTTAATCTCACCCCCATTAATTTTTCACCTAACTCGCTCCTGAAATATTTCACCCAGTAATCTCGAGCGTTGATTGTCCTAATACAACAGCTCCTGTTAGCCGTCGCGTCCAAACCTCCAAAGTAGTTTTAAACATATATTCACGGGATTTATATAATTTTCGTTTGTTTTGTGTAGGTTATATGGAGTTTTCCCACAGTAATAAAAATAACTCAAAGGCCAAGGATAACGATTCTAAACCTTAAGTATAGGAAGGGATCTAAGGAGTTTTTAATTTCACAATCTCAATCGATGAGTCATGATCATCGATTCATTAAAACAAAAACCTTCACCTATACAAACCCTCTGTGCACCTGCAACAACAAACACAGTCAGAGTTAATTAAAAGAAGGAATATCCGTGTCAAGATGAAGATCATAGCATAATCAAAGGTTTAAAGATGTTAATCAAAGCTTGAAAGGATCCAGGCATAAATTGAATATCAAAGGCCTAATCCATAGAATGAAGAAAAATCTCCAGAAAGCCTCGAATTCCACATCACAGGGCTAATTGAATCCCCAGCTACCAAAATTGCCACCTGTAGCCTCTCTGCCTCAAAGGAACACCCGGATCAAATCTCAATCAGTAACGTTAAGGCTAAAGATTGCTAACAATTATTACAAAAAAAAAGAACATATTTTAAACTATCAGTAAAGTTATTGTAAAGATAAGAAAGAGCCTTAAATTCAATCTTTTCACCCACTAAGCCTAAAAAGCAAAAAACAGAGTTAATGAAATAGAGTTGTATATGGAATCCTTTCCTGCCTTATGCCTTGCATGGTTTTCAAGGCTAGTAGTTGCATTTAACATAACATTAATGATATTCAAGCCCTAGACTCTTCCACCTCCTCATCTCTTTTACAAATACTTCTGAAGAAGATGAGAAGTTGGTTGGTTGGTCACTAGTTGTAACACTGAAACTCTCTGAAATAATACATAGTCTCTCTGAAGTTGAAGAAGAAATTGAAGTCTTGGAAGCTTGATGATGTTTTAAACATGCTTGTTCTTGAGAAGGCTTTATCATTGGATCTCTGAGCTTGGCTGTTGGTGATGTATTCTAAACTGTATGGTATTTTTCCTATTTTCATTATGTTTCATAAATTCTTACTACAATAGGATGAAAATTTTAGGCTAAGAAATGACTCATGGAAGCACCTTAGACCTGTTTATCCTTCATTGTTTTATGTTTTCTTCTGCTAAGGGATTTTAGAGTTTTAAATCGTTCTCTTGAACCCTTATGCTTGTTTATTTCTCAAATAGTTCAAATAGTTGGTTCTAGCATGATTTATGGTTTTCCCTGCTTGTCTGCTGCCACTTGAAAACTGTTTTTGAAGTCTCCCTTTGAATTACCATTGTTTACAGTTAGACAAAGAGGTCTATTTTGATCATACCCTTTGTCCCTGCTTGAACAATTGTTTTAAAGGTATTTATAGTTGTAATAATAGATGTGTTAGGTGTTCCCTCTTCTATGACTGCAATTATCAGTGAATCTTTCATGTTTTCTAAGTCCTTTGAAATAAAATCTTCGACGAAATAGGATGTGCTCCCGAATCTTAGATTTCATTTTAAAAGTTGTCTTGAAGTCATCATTTTCCTAAAGTGTGGTTTGTTGAATTCATGGTTAGCTATGTCTATCAAATACCTCTTTCTATTCAAGTAATGTTTTTAAGTTCCATTTGTTGAGAATTAAACTTCTCTTTTCAAAATCATTAATGTCCATCTTATTCACATAAAATAAAGGATCCAGTGGCCAAGTTAGATTTTCCCTTTGATATCCCATATCCATTTACGAGTTTGTCATAAACTCTTCTTAACTCCATTTCCCAATGAAACTGACATTTCTTCTTTCTATCTATACTACTTATACCTTTTATGTTCTACTATGCCAATTCAAACAAATAAACAAACACAAACCAAACAAACACTTGCACCTAATAACTAGTCTAAAATCAACACTTAAAAGCAAACAAGATATATCTTTACAAAACATAGTAAACTCTATTTTTCTCATCACCATAGCTAAGTGTTGAAACAGATTTAGGACACTCTCACAACCCATAGGACTGTAAAAACTCAAAAAACCCAAAAAAAATTCAGATTGGTATTCAAACCTTTTAATGGTGGTGGATCATAAAACATTTTACCTTCTTAAAAACTAAAAAATTTCCACCCGTCGACTCCACATTCTACAACTCCCAAAATACCAAATGACTCCACTGGTTGAAGACACTGAACTAGTTGAATAGACACAGTGACATCTTTTCTAATTTACAAACATGATACCAAGGATACAAAGGAGATATGCCCCAATGAGTAGAGATCATATCCCTAGGTTCCCACATAAGATGCCCCAGGTGGATTGGGATGAAAACTTGCCTGTTTTTCAAGGTGAAATTTTTGATAACCCATTGTTTCATCTGATCAAATTTCATATACATGTATGGACGTTGAAGGTTGAATGGCATGAAGATTGCCTAATGAAAATGTTCATGTTAACATTAGAAGGAAAAGCTAGGGATTGGTATGAATGGTTGAAATTTGGTAGTTTGTTTTCTTTGAAAGACCTTGAATATGTGTTTTATGAGAACTGTAAAGGAAACACTACATCATTATCATGGGGTGAAATACATTATGATCCATCACAAAACATCACCCAACACATTATAGAAAATGATGAGGATTTGAAAGAAACACATCTTGAAGATATTTTAACAGCCATTCATGAGTTTAATATTCAATTGAAAAATTACAAGAACTTAGACAAATCAATTGAGGAAGAAATCAACCAAGAAATAAAAAAAATTCCTCAAGATATCCCTGAAAACCCAAATAATGATTCATCATCCCTTATATTTGAGGCTCAAGAAGACATCCAACCTCAAAATCAGTCTTCACAAGAGACAGAGAATTGTTGTACTCCTGTTCAAAGGAACATAGAAACATCTTCCCCTTTGACAAAAAAAGAGATAGATCCGATTATTAATAAACAACCAGTCTCTGAAACTTTTTGCAAAACAAATACTCTTGCCCATTCACATAGAGAACCTTATTGTACAAATTTAGAAAGTTCTTTTGTAGATCAGAGTAAAGAAAGACCTGCTGATAATCCCGTATGTTTGATTGCTAATATTACTTATAATGATTTTCCTAATTATGATCTATCTAGTGATGATTTTCTCCAAATAGAAGTTAATCTTGCAGGGCCATCATTAGCAGATTTATGGGAGGAAGATGAGTTCCTTCAAAGAATTAATGAGCCAGTACAGACTATTTATGATACTGATGAAGAAATTTATGAAAGCTTGGAAGCAAGTGAAGATTCATTTGATCTTTGTTTTGCTTCATCTCATATCATTAGTAATAGTTTCCAAGTGATTGGAAATCAGCAGCCTTTCAGCTCAAAGGTTGAAGAGGAAAACAATGAAGAGATGTTAGGGAAGATTGAGACCAAAGATCCTTCTCTTGAAAAAGAGGAAGTAATTGAACATACCCCTGCTCAAGAATATAATAACCTCTTTACAGAGCTCAACCCATTAAATTAGAATACTTTGGGATTTCAAGAGGACAATATTGCTAAATATGATGAGTCCTCTAGTTTAGAAAATAATGAAGATGAAGAAGTTTTTCTTTCTCAAGAAAATATTTATCTTGATCTAGTGGGGAAAAAAGAGATAATCCTGGTTGAAACACATCTTCCAGAGACTCCTAACCAGGGATTATTTCAAGATCCCTATGTAGATTTATTGAATACATCTAAAGAAGGGATAAAGGTTGGAAAAAACAATATATCAGCAAGTGCAACAAATTTTTTCAGAGTTGATGCCAAGAAACAAAGCAGAGGGGAGTGGCCTTGTTTGTCTTGCATGCTCAAAGAGATGAGCATAGACCAGTCATGGAACCATTTGATTCACTGGATGTATTGGAAAAGAGAGTTTGTAACTTAAAAATATAAATATTCCAAGTTAGAGTAGGTTAGATAGGAATGTCAATAAAGCTCAGTTTTGAGCATTTAGTTAGTTGTTGTTTTCTGCTTTTGAAGAATAAAATGATAAAAATACAAAAACAATAGAAAATAGAAAAGAGGGCAGAATGAAAACAAGAAAGGTACAACCCCATACCAAAAAAGATAAATAAAGTCTGAAAGTGTGCAAGCTCAAATGCCACTCCTAAAAACACACTTCTAGTTAGTCATACAGCCTAATCACGACTAATTATATTTCAATTTACTACTGATAAGTTAGTGAATTTTATTAGCCAAACAATAAAATCTTGGCTTATCAGTAAGGTAGATTAGGATAGAAAAACCAAGGTTCACACAAATTCAAAATCTAAGCCTATGAGTTTTAAAGGAGGAATGGCTCTAATTAGATTAAATTTTGAGCCAAAGATAGAAAACAAACTGGTTCTAATATGCTCAAAACATGAACCAGATGAGAGAGAAAACACAACTCAAATAAATTCAAAATAGAGCTAAAGAAATAATGAAGGATGTTTTAGTTTTAAGATCTTAAGCCTTCACAATTTTGTTTTCAATTTTCTGCAAATAAAAAATCTATGTGCAGCTTGTTTTTATGCCATAGATCTGCAGCAAGTCAAACTGCTTAATCTTGGCTTTCCTTCTTTTAAATTTCCTATTTTAGAATTTAGAGAATAAAGGTCTATCAAACAGTCTAATCTTGACAGATAGTAGTTAGGTAGAGAGACTTATGAGTTCAACTGCTTAATCTGAACTCATGGAAGAATAAGATTATACTTAGATTATTTTTCTATTTTCAAAAGAATAAAATGTTTATGAAGAGATATTGCTAGTCCAAATGCACTCTAAAAGAAGAAAAAATGTTAGGATCATTAGGAATGGGTAGGTAGAGATGTTGTTTTCATAGAATTCCATTGTTTCAGATTGTTTCAAAGATTGTTAGATCAAAGAAAGGTCAGCTAAAGAAAAAGAAAGCTGATGACCAATGGATGAAGGCACTGGTTTACTAAAAAGACAGAGATAAATAGCTAAGGTTTTGGACACCTAAAGAACTAGTTGTCCTCCCCAAGTGGAGCCACTGTTAGCCACCTATAAAAAATTTTCATACTAAATGGTGGCTAAATCATTTTTAGGACTTCAAGAAATTGTGAGTTCTTGAAGTCTTATGATGATATTTACCCTTTGATCTAATCTTCACTATTGTTTCACTATTTATCCTAAAGTACCTATTGTTTACTAAGGGAAAAAACTACTCATGAGGCTCCATTCTTCATCATTTCACTCCTCTTGTTACTCATAAACAATCCCATTTTCATCCTTATTCCTTTCATAAAATCCCTCTGTAAAACTTCATTTCAACCTCTAAATCACCACCAAAACCCTCTTTTAAACCTAATATCATCCTTTTATTTGGTTTAAAAATCCCTCCTTTTGCCTATCAGAACCCTTACTTGGCCTTAAAAAACCTTGTTTTGGCCTAAAAATCAATTTTCTACACTATGGGGATTTTAAGCTCCCAAGGGATTATTTCCTTTAGCCCCTCCACCCCATATGGCTGAAGCCCCGCAATCGGGCACTCAAATGCCTAAAACCCCTTTTCCAAACATTTATATTTCGTTATTTTCCCATCCCCGACATTTCAATTTTAAATGAATCTGGATCATTGATCCAAACAAGATCAATGGCCATCGGGCCTCCTTTCCTCTACCTTTTTGCCTCTCGTCCCTTTTCTCCTTTCAACATTAGCTGCTCCTTCCTTTAATATTGACCATTCATTCTTAAGATCCTACGAACAGGATTTAACCCGATAGTCTAAACTCTCCATTTGATAAATCACTCCGCCAAATAACTTTTTCCACTGCGCGACAAAGTTGTTGACACATCCTGCAGCCCCACTAGTTCCCTCGTCTGCACAACTTTCTCGTCGCATTATTTCCGCACCATTGGATCTAGGTCCTCCGATCCAATAGTTGACATTGCATATCACAAAATTTTTGTGCCTGTTTAACACCAAAAAAATTTGTGAAATGGGAAGTTTTCATTTTCCACGTGTCGACCGATGTATCATATCGCATTTTTTCAGGAAATACCGCTTACCCCCATTTCATTTTGCAAAAACCTTCCCCGGTTTTCTGCTATACCGCTATTCTCTACCAATGTTTCCTTTCATTTTTAATCCCAGTCGTCGATCTCTAAGGTCAGACGGTCCAAATTTAATCTCGCTCCCATTCATTTTTCACCTTACTCGCTCCTGAAATATTTCACTGAGTAATCTCGAGCATTGATTGTCCTAATCCAACGGCTCCTGTTCATCATTGCGCCCAAACCTAAAAAGTAGTTTTAAACCTATCTTCGCAGGATTTATATAATTTTTGTTTTCTTTGTCCAGGCTATATGGAGTTTTCCCACAGTTATAAAAATAACTCGAAGGCTAGGGATGACTATTCTAAACCTTCAGTATAGGAATGGATCTAAGAAGTTTTTGATTTCACAATCTCGATCGATGATTCATGATCATCGATTCATTAAAACAAAAAACTTCACCTATACAAACCCTCTCTGCACCTGCAACAAAAAACACAGTTAGAGTTAATTAAAAGAAGGAATATCAGTGTCAAGATGAAGATTAGAGCAAAATCAAAGGTTTAAAGATGTTAATCAAAGCTTGAAAGGATCCAGGCATAAATTGAATATCAAAGGCCTCATCCACGGAATGAAGAAAAATCTCCAGAAAGCCTCGAATGCCACATCACAGGGGCTAATTGAATCCCCAACTACCAAAATTGCCACCTGCAGCCTCTCTGCCTTAAAGGAATACCTGGATCAAATATCAGTTAATAACGTTAACGCTAAAGATTGCTAACAGTTATTACAAACAAAAGAACATATTTTAAACTGTCATTAAAGTTATTGCAAAGATAAAAAAGAGCCTTAAAGTCAATATTTTCACCCACTAAGCCTAAAAAGCAGAAAATAGAGTTAATGAAACAAAGTTGTAAATGGAATGCTTTCCTGCCTTATGCCTTGCATGGTTTTCAAGGCTAGGAGTTTCATTTAACATAGCATTAATGATATTCAAGCCCTAAACTATTCCACCTCCTCATTTCTTTTATAAATAATTCTAGAGAAGATGAGAAGTTGGTTGGTTGGTCACTAGTTGTAACACTGAAAATCTCTGAAATAATACATAGTCTGTCTGAAGTTGAAGAAGAAATTGAAGTCTTGGAAGCTTGATGATGTTTTAAACATGCTTGTTCTTGAGAAGGCTCTATCATTGGATCCCTGAGCTTGGTTGTTGGTGATGCATTCTGAATTTTCTGATGTTTTTCCTGTTTTCATTATGTTTCATAAATTCTTACTACAGTAGGATGAAAAGTTTAGGCTAAGAAATGACTCCTGGAAGCACCTTAGACCTATTTATCCTCACTATTTTATGTTTTCTTCTGCTGAGGCATTTTAGAGTTTTTAATCATTCTCTTGAACCCTTATGCTTGTTTATTTCTCAAATATTTCAAATAGTTGGTTCCAGCATGATTTATGGTTTCCCCTACTTGTTTGCGGCCACCTGAAAATTGTTTTTGAAGTCTCCCTTTGAAGTATCATTGTTTACAGTTAGCCAAGTAGGTATGTTTTCATCATACCCTTTGTCCTTGCTTGAACAATTGTTTTAAAGGTCTTTATAGTTGTAATCATAGATGTGTTAGGTTTTCCCTCTTCTATGACTGCAATTATCAGTGAATCTTTCATGTTTTCTAAGTCCTTTGAAATAAAATCTTTGAGGAAATAGGATGTGCTCCCGAATCTTAGATTTCATTTTAAAAGTTGTCTTGAAGTCATCATTTGCCTAAAGTGTGGTTTGTAGAATTCATGGTTAGCCCTGTCTATCAAATACCTCTTTCTGTTCAAGTTATGTTTTTAAGTTCCCTTTGTTGAGAATTAAACTTCTCTTTTCAAAATCATTAATGTCCATCTCATTCACATAAACTAAAGGATCCAGTGGCCAAGTTATATTTTTTCTTTGATATCCCATATCCATTTACGAGTTTTTCATAAACCTCTTCTTGACTCCATTGCCAAATGAAACTGACATTTATTCTTTCTATCTATACTACTTAGACCTTTTATGTTCCGTTGTGTCAATTCAACCAAACAAACAAACAAAAACCAAACAAAAAACAAAAACCAAACAAACACTTTCACTTAATAACTAGTCTAAAATCAACACTTAAAAGAAAACAAGATATATCTTTGCAAAACATTTGAGAGATCCCTCTCTGAGAACAGAAGGACTAGATCTTGGAATTCTAAAGATTGGTTCTAATGTTGCCTTGTCTTTTGGTAAGCCAATCTATCAAAAAACAGGACCACAACAAGGGGCATTTAGGTTGTATTTGTATCTCATGTACTCAAATATTATTGTATAAGTCCTGGCTGTTATCCTAGGCACAGCCTATATGTGGGATTCATCATTATATCTTTTATTTGGCTCATGTTTATGTCATCCTGTACTTTATGGTTCGGTCCCTTGTTTACTGGACACACTATTCTTTTGTACTTTATCTTGACGGGCATAGGTATGCCTCCCTCACCACCTTTAGCACATGTACCCACTCATAAAAAGAGACTTGTCGCACTTTTAAGTCTCATCTCCTGAGGGTCTAGTTCTTCAGCACATTAGTCTACCTTACATTTCTCTCTCTGACTTCCCTTTTGATGTCTGGTGATTGAGTTTTTACAATGTACTTTGGTCATACGATTTTCTCCTAACACTCGCACTATGGGGGGCAATCTGTTACACCATTTTTTGGTCATCTAACCTATTATCATTAGATGAACCCAAGTACACCATGTAAGACCAATTTTACCATAAGTAAAATTGATTTCACTATGTAAAATAACTTCATAAAACAAATTTATTAAGTTTTTTATGGTCTAAACAGGAAAACCCAAAGGGAAATATTAAACAAATCTATATTTGTTTGATTTTCCTCATGGAATAATTAATTGAACAATATTTTAATTATTATTCCGGGTCATATTTAACCCAAAACAAGGAAATTAATTAGATAAATCCTTATTTATCTTATTGTTTTCTAGGAATAATTATTTAAACCTTATTTAAATAATATTCCTTGTTAAATTTGACTAAATCATGTATAAATAATGGAATAAATAATTATTTATTCAATTATCATTCAACCACTTCCTTAAAATAATAAATAAATCATTTATTTATTTATTATTTACAAATAAAGGGATTTGACCCAAGTCAAATACTTTTCCCCTCCAAAAAATATAATAAAATATTCCATAAAAGGTGGATCTAGATTTTGTTAATATTATTTTAATCATGCACCAAGATCTAGAATGACCCATTATTTTGTTATAAATAAAAGGGTTTTTCCTACCATTCTTCACCTTTTCTTGCCTATTAGATCACTCTGGATCTATACTCTTGGTCTGATTTTGAGCCATTATCATTGTCATATTTTCCATTATATGCTTTGTGAGCTCCCTTTGAGTTCTATGTTTGTCTAGGTTTTCTACACCAACAAGAGAGAGAAATTCTAGATTTGAAGTGTTGAGGACTTTCAAGAACCCATCTGATTGAGGAGAATTGGAAACACCTTTCTTGTTTTCCTCCCAGGTGCCATTAATATAAAATTCCTCAAAAAATATTATTCTTTCCTTGTCTATTGGATGCATGGAGCAAAACATTATTTTTATTAGTTAATGTCTTTTTATGCATAGATCTGGATTTTTGCAGCATTTGTCTTGATCAACTAACTACATATTTGAAGATATTAGCAACCATACTTTGTTGTTAAGGCTATAAGTTATGCGTAGCTAAAGGGGTCTTTTTTCATACACTTCGAAAAAATATTCATATTAACAACAAACATAGGGGATCTCATTCCCAATGAGAGATTCCCATACCCATGCTATCATCCAAATGAAATGAGCCATTCTAGGTAGCTCATCAAATAAATCCTTAACCCCTGGTTTATTCAATGTAGTGGGGCTGCATGGAGAGATTAAATTTTTCCACCCAAGTTATTTCTCTCTCCATTTACGGTATGTATGGGGCTGCTACTGATCTTCGGCTAAAATACCGTAATATCCCAAAACAAGGATTTTCTACAACAAGTAGAATACCCTAGGGTATTTGAAAGTTGGAAAGTAGCAATAAATTAGCTTTAACTGATGCTAGATGATAGATCCTACATTTTAGGAAACAAAAACAACTTTACTTTACTTCTTGACTCAAAAGAGTGGGGAAAAGCAATGATTTATGCCCTAAAATGATTAATTTCAGGGATGTGCATAAAAATAAGGAGGGATGATGGTTGGATATTCTAGCTTAGGTTATGTGCAACTCCTATACCAAATTTCAGCCCAAAAAAATAATGCTAGCTAGGTTAAACAGTTCTCCCACTCCCGAAATGGCTTAAAAATGTTTATTTCCCATGACCTACAGTATGCAGAATGTGACTGAAGCATATGCAGCATAAATTTATAAAGGAATTAGATGAAAATAAGTATGAAAATTAGTGAATCAGACCTATGATATGATTTATGCAATATATCAGAGAAATACAGAAGAATTACATGAATAAACCCTCAAAATAGGGGTTTTGCACAATGTATTAAGATTGAAGAGCTTGACAGCGTAATTTTCAGAGGGTTGAAGCAGTGTTTTATTATATCTCATATCTAGAGCAGATATTTATATAAAATTATAGATCTATTATAGATCTATATGCCAAAGAAGCTATTCTTTACACTCCCCTTGGGGATTTCAGCAAAAGATGGATAGCAATGAATAGATCTGAGATCTAAGACACAGATCTATAGTAATATTCAAAAATATCTGAAGCATATGATACAAAGCAGATCAGATTTGAAATTAACATGGATTGGTTGGCCAATCCATGGGTCACCACAGTGAAGGGAAGGGTCCCTTTCACCAGAGATCTTTCCTTCAAGCTTATACACAAAACCCCACTACAACTCTGTCTACAAAAAGGAAGCAGTCTCTTCAAGGAACTATGTAGTTGAGGATGGAGAACACTATGGCCTGATGCCAAGATCAAAACTGAAGCCCAGACAATGGATGCACTCTTCCAGGAGGTTAAAAGACACACTCACTGAGAAGAGGCTCCAATACAAGTTAGATCTAAATAGATCTAGATTTCCACATGTTCCTACTTACAAAAGCAAGAAAACCCTCATTGGATATATATTACAGTTGGAAGTAGAAGCTTGGTCTCCAACAAGATAGTGGACAAGCAATACAAGCTCTCCCAAGAGCTCCTCAATGGGAAAAGATGGAACTCCTAAACAGGAAATCCCAATGCAATCTAGGCTAAGCAGCCAAGAAAGCTGTTTGTCTACATAGAAAACAATTCAGAAATAAAATCATGAACAAGCTCAACATGTTGCCTTCCCCTTCCTTTTATAAGATGAGAGCTTGCCAAAACCCTAAACCACCTCTATTCATTTAACCCTTTTCACAAGGAGGACCTCCTTCTAGAACTGCGCTGATCATCCAGGAGGTTCATTGCATCTGGACTGTGTTGTGATTTGGTCCTATTGACCCAATCAAATGGCTCAATCCAATTTCACACAAAAGTGGATTTTATTAAGACAACCCTGATTTGCCTCTATTCACATTGGGCATGTATTTATTCTTTTATTAGGAGTTTTTGACCCTCCTTTACATAATTATTCTTTGAACAAAGAAAACAAAATGAAATCGAATATTCCTATTAAAATATGAATATTATAGCCCTCCCCTCCAAAATGTTTCTTATGCTCAAGAAAGTCACAAGGACTTGTAAAATCTCCAACAGAGCTGTCTCCTCCCAAGAATGCAAGTCTGCCTTTAGTGGATGGACCAAATAGCTATCATCATGAAGTAATGGGAGATACATAAAAGAATCATATGCTATCCATTGGTCACTCCAAGGCATGAGAAATGGCAAACATTGAGCACTTCAACCCTCATGAGAAACTTCAATCTCCATGCTATCATTCCAAACAAGTGAGCCATCCTTGACAGCTCAAAGATATAGTCACCAATCCCCACCATATGCAATGTGTAAGGGCTCCATGGCTGGAAATGAGAGATAATAATGCTCAACTCATGTTGTCTCTCCCTTCATTTATGATAAATATGGAGTTGATGATCCTGGGTTGCAATACTATAGTCCTCATGAAGCCAAAAGAGACTTGGAACTTCATGATTCCCTTCATGGATTCTAGTGAGCCTCCTTGCCCAATCTTCCATGCATATAATGAATAGATTATCTTCACCATATGTGCTCCAAAAGAAACATGGACTAAGTGTCATATGATATATTGGATGGTGACAATAGTCCCTCCCTTGATACCAGCGTTTTCCTTCATCTTGCTGCCTCAAATCATAGTACAATAAGTGGCCATCCCACCACCTTCTTGCTGAAAAAAGCTTCTTCAAAGCTTGTGTTACACCATTTTTTGGTCATCTAACCCTTCATCATTAGATGGACCCAAGTACACCATGTAAGACCAGTTTTACCCCAAGTAAAACTGCTTTCACTATGTTAATTAGGAAACCCCAAAAGGAATAATTCATTAAACCATAATTTAATTATTATTCCCAGTCATGTTTAACCCAAAAACAAAGAAATTAATGAGATAAACCCATAATTATCTTATTATTTTCTAGGAATAATTATTTAATAATATTCCTTGTTAAACATGACCAAATCAACCACCATTAATCAAATAAATCATTATTTATTTGATTATATCCCAACCACTTCCTTAAAAAGATAAATAAATCATTTATTTATTTATTTTTCACTAATCGAGGGATTTGACCCAAGTCAAACACCCTTTCCCTCCAACAAATAATAATAAAATATTCCATAGAGGTGGATCTAGATGTGATTAACATTATTTTAATCATGCACAAAGATCTAGAAAGACCCAATATTTTGTTATAAATAGGAGGGTTTTCCCCATCATTCTTCACCTTTTGTTGCATACTAGATCACTCTGGATCTATACACTTGGTCTCATTTTCTGCCATTTTGCTCCCATTGAGCTCTACCTTCTACATTGGGTTTTCTACATCTACGAGAGAGAGAAAGCTTAGATCTGAAGTGCTGAGGACTACAAAGAACCCATCCCATTGAGGAGATCTGGATACACCTTCTTGTTTCCTCCCAGGTGCCCTGTAATATAAAATTTCATTCAAAAATCGTGTTCTTGTCTTGTCTGTTGGATGCATGGAGCAAACTCTTTACTTTACTGCTTGATGTCTTTCCATTTATAGATCTGTTTGTTGCAGCATTTTAACTACTAATCGCAGATCTGAAGATGTTTGGCAGCCTCTATTGTTGTTAGAGCTATTAGTTATGCGTAGCTAAAGTGGTTCTTTTTCGTACACATCGACGAACAATTCATACTAACAAATGGCGACTCCACACGGGTTTTAAATTACGACCGCTGTTTGTCGTAAATTACTGGGATCTATACACTTGGTCTCATTCCCACCATTTTGCTCCCATTGAGCTCTATCTTCTACATTGGGTTTTCTACATCTACAAGAGAGAGAAAGCTTAGATCTGAAGTGCTGAGGACTACAAAGAACCCATCCCATTGAGGAGATCTGGATACACCTTCTTGTTTCCTCCCAGGTGCCCTGTAATATAAAAATTCATTCAAAAAATCGTGTTCTTGTCTTGTCTGTTGGATGCATGGAACAAACTCTTTACTTTACTTCTTAATATCTTTCCATTTATAGATCTGTTTGTTGCAGCACTTTAACTACTAATTGCAGATCTGAAGATGTTTTGCAGCCATTATTGTTGTTAGGGCTATTAGTTATGCGTAGCTAAAGTGGGTCTTTTTCGTACACTTCGACAAAGAATCCATACTAACAGCTTGGAAATAGTAGAGGGTAATAGGTGTTGGCTGAATATGATTCAAACAACACATGTCTTGCTGCAAATTCTCCCAAAAGAGAGACTTCTTCCAATTACATAAGCCCAATATATGGCTTCTAGCATAAGAAAACAAATGATATAATGTAGCAGCCACACAATGTTCTATCCTCCTCTTAAAGCATGAATGAATATGGGAGATTTCATTCCCAAAGGACACACTCAACCAATGTGTCATCCCTCCTCTCATGTTTCCAACAAATATCAAAGCATCATCATCATCATGACATAAACAAGCTCCCTCATACCAACTCATGAGAAGGTTACATTCTCCCCCAACCCAAAGTACATACATGATTATGATATTCATTCTAAACAGAAATACATGTACATACATCATAGGTATAAGCAAATGTATGGACATGGAATTCATCATGGGGTGCCCATACTTTCTTCTTGTCAACCAAAGCAACCATGCCTCCTTCTTATGCATCCCTTTCTTGAAATAAAAGGCATGAGACAAGAAAATAAAAAACTTTGGGTGGTATCCACACTCACCCAATAGAAACCAGTGCAAGTCATCTCCTCCCTGCTTCAGATCTAGCTGTGGTAAGTGGTTTACATACCACTCACATGCTACCCTCATCATCCCATCATAGCTAAAGGTGAAATGTATATTTGGTTCTTTAGGGAAGCACCCATCATGCTACAAAGCCTCCCTTAGCCCATCAAGGGAGTGGCCATGTTTGGAAATAGTTTTGGCCCATAGTTGGCCATGAAGCTGATAAGGTAGAACACTACTTTTAGGAGTCATGGCCTGCATGCGTAGAATAAAAGAATGCATGAAATCATGAAGTAAAATGTTATTTGCACAAGCATGCTTCTCATCCAAAGTCTCCAGCGCTATGATAGTTCCTCCCTTGGCCAAATGCATCATTACTATACAAGGTTGAGAGAACACTTTGCTCTTTCCATCAAGGAATTTCCCTAGTGGGCTTCTTCCAAGTAAGGAGACATCAAGGCAGAGATCATCATAGAAATATGTATGGACTGATGTGTCCTTTCTTTTCTTGCATATATTTTCAAGCCTTCTTGGAACATCACTCCTCTGAAATAAAGAGGGAGGGTAAATTTTTCTTACCTTATGAAGCTTGTCCTCCTCTTCATCTTCTGCAATATTCAAGATCTCACCATATGATGATGATGGCACATACTGCTCAGGGATTGTGCCATAATTCCTCTATGTGAGATTCTTTGAGACCCCTTGTAAGAATGCAAGAGCTTCTCTCCTTGGAGTAGCTGCCCCTCCTCCTTCTTCATGAAATGCTAGGGATGCCTTAGTTGTGACTGCGCTGTCACCCCTAGCCTTCTCTTCAATGGTGGGAAATGCCTCATCATCAAGATGAGACATTAGATCTTGGTCTACCCTTTAGAGGGAAATCTCCATGTCTTCTCTTTGAGAGGAAGACTCTTTAACCAAATGTGGATGCCTCCAATCATTTTCTCCTTTGGTATCTTCCCAATGAAGACTACCAATCTCCCAAAGCAATTATTCCTCCTTACACCTCATGGGAAGTTGAGATGTAACCCCTTGAAGATATTTTAGAAAATACCTTTCATCAACGATTCTCTTGGATCCAAAATAATCCAAGTGTGGTGAAGGCCAAACACCAACAGAAAGTGGCACAACATTCATCATGTCTCCCATCATCTTTCACCCTAACTCCTCATAATGCATGCAACTCAAATAAGGTGCGAAGGAATGAATTTTCTTCCCTTCTTGGATCAATCCCAAGTTGCACAGCACTGTGCAAGCTTGGTGAGTCTTGGGAACCTCTTGTATGGCTACAAGGGTTCCTCTCTTCAATGTGTTGGCTGATCCAACTACTGCTACAAATGGCTCCGCCTCCATGAATATGACAACGCTAGTACAAGACTCCTCAAGTGGAGGAGAGGACTCTTCCTCCTCTGGTCTTCTACTGTCAAATATCTTGATTACTCGATGAATAAAATCAGCAAAATTAGATACTCTTGCATGACCCTCATGGCTGATCCACCAAGAGCTTGCCTTGCCCTCCAAGTGCAGGGCTGAGATCTCCACAGCCTCTTTCTCCACTACTGGATGTAGTTGGAAAAATGATTCTATCTTCATCACCCAAGTCTCTATTGCACACTTGAGTGATCCATCAAATGTAGACAACAAGAATCTATTGCCTCTTATCATTCTCTTACTGCATGGTCTTCTTTCTTCTCTCAGTTGAATAAACTGAGGAAAATATAGGGCCTCTTTGAAAGCCCTAGGTTGGCACTTGTATTTTTCCAAATGCCCACCTAGGATCTCATGTTCTAAGTGGTATTATTTCTCTCCACTTCCTCTATGAGAACAGTAAGTGCATGGGCCTTCTTCTTCCTCTTAAAACCTTCTAGAGGTCTCACTGCAGCTTTATTCTTCCATCAGTTGAACCTCCTTGGAGAGGCTCTTCATAGATATGAAAATTGATGAGAGTACTCTCATCCTCTCCATAATTTTTTTCTCCTCTTCTTCTTATCTTTTGATTGGATCTGAAATCCACAGGCTGAGCCAAGATGGCAACTTTGATACCATTGTAATATCCCAAAACAGGGATTTTCTGCAACAAGTAGAATACCTTAAGGTATTACAAAGTTGGAGAGCAGAAAGAAATCAGCTTTAACTAATGCTATATGGCATATCCTTCATTCTAAGCAACATCAACAACTTTACTTTACTTCTTGACTAAAAAGGGTGGGGAAAAGCAATGATTTATGCCCTAAAATGATTAATTTCAGGGATGTGTGTAAAAATAAGGAGGGATGATGGTTGGATCTTCTATATTAGGTTATTTTCAACTCATATACCAAATCTCAGCCCAAAAGAATAATGCTATCTAGGTTAAACAGTTCTCCCAATCCTGAAATGGCTTAAAAATGTTGATTTCCCATGACCTAGAGTATGCAAGATGTAACTGAAGCATATGTAGCATAAATTTATGAAGGAATTAGATGAAAATAAGTATTAAAATCAGTGAATGAGACCTATGATATTATTTATGCAATATATCAGAGAAAGACAGAAGAATTACATGAATAAACCCTCAAAATAGGGGTGTTGCAAAATGTATTAAGACTGAAGAGCTTGACAGTGTAATTTTCAGAGGGCTGAAGTAGTTTTTTATTATATCTTATATATAGGGAAGATATTTACATAAAAATATAGATCTATTATAGATCTATATGCCAAATAGGCTCTTCTTTACACTCCTCTTGGGGATCTCAGCAAAAGATGGATAACAATGAATAGATATGAGATCTATGCCACGGATCTGCAGTAATCTTCAAAAAATTCTGAAGCATATGATACACAGCATATAAGATCTGAAATGAACATGGATTGGCTGGCCAATCCATGGATCACCACAGTGAAGGGAAGAGTCCCTTTCACCAGAGATCTTTCGTTCAAGCTGATACACAAAACCCCACTACAACTCTACCTAAAAAAAGGACGCAGTCTCTTAAAGGAACTATATAGTTGAGGATGGAGAACACTATGGCCTAATTCCAAGATCAAAACTGAAGCCCAGACAATGGATGCACTCTTCCAGGAGGTTAAAATACACACTCACTGAGAAGAGGCTCCAATACAAGCTAGATCTGAACAGATCTAGAGTTCCACTTGTTGCAACTTACAAAAGAAAGAAAACCCTCACTGGATCTACGTTACGGTTGGAAGTAGAAGCTTGGTCTCCAACCAGATAGTGGATAAGCAATACAAGCTCTCCCAAGAGCTCCTCATTGGGAAGAGATGGAACTCGTAAACATGAAATCCAAATGAAATCTAGGCTAAGCAGCCAAGAAAGATGTTTATCTAAATAGATAAAAATTCATAAATAAAATCATGAACAGCCTCAACATGTTACCTTCCCCTTCCTTTTATAAGATGAGAGCTTGCCAAAACCCTAAACCACCTCCATTCATTTAACCATTTTCACATGGAGGGCCTCCTTCTAGAACTATGTTGATCATCCAGGAGGTTCAATGCATCTGGATTGTGTTGTGATTTGGTCCTATTGACCAAGTCAAATGGCTCAATCCAGTTTCACACATAAGTGGATTTTATTAAGACAACCCTAATTTTCCTCTATTCACATTGGGCATGTATTTATTATTTTATTAGGAGTTTTTGACCCTCCTTTACATAATTATTCTTTGAACAAAGAAAAAAAAATGAAATTGAATATTCCTATTAAAATAGGAATATTACAAATACTATGGCCTCCAAGAATGGCCCAAGTGACCCCACCAAGCAAAACATCCATGAAGTGCCCCTCCCAAGAACTCATGTTCTCCAAATGGTTCCTCCCACATGACAACAAGAGATATAGTGTGGAAATCATGGTTTGCCCATTGTTTCTCCTGAAACATGCAACATATAAAGTAGGGAGAATCATACTCCCAATGGGCACCTCCAACTCTTGTGCCACTCTCCCAACAAAGCGTCCCATAAACATAAGAACATCATCAATATATGGAAGCAAAAACCAATGAAAACAAGTTGCGATATGACAACCGGGAGGTGGATCATAGTTTGACATATGGAACCAGTGCATTGCATCCCTTACCTACCTCAAAAAAAAAAATAACAAGTGTCTTTTTAGCCACTTTCTTGTTGCCACAATCATCCTACAAGATAGGATCATAAAACTAACATGTGGTGCCAATGGTGCACACCAAGAATCATGTGGCTTCCCCCAGAAACCACCAATAGCATGGCCATCATCAATGCTGCAAATGGCCTCAAGTGCATCACAATACCATATACAAGAAGGTATGTTCCTCCTTGGTACAACATGCTGCTCATATAAAGTAAAGGAGTACAAGTCATAATGCAAAAATGTACCTTCTCTACTATGTATTTTGGTCATTGAGCTGAAATGGCTCAACTAAAAGCTCTCCCTCACTCTCAATGAGTAGGGAAGTGGTTGTGACAACCTCTCCATCACCATCCAGGCTATGCATCTCTCCTCATGCTGATATACATCCTGTTGAATGCCCTCCCAAGTGAACTCCTTCATCAAGGAATGATATGCATCAAAGTGCATGGAAAGAAAGTCCACATGTGCTGCATGTAGTAGTTTCTCCTTGAGCTCAAAATTTCTAGTCAAGAAGATTCTTCCATAAGAATATATGACCTCATCATCCACCATGTATCTATCATCTCCCTCTAGGTCATCAAGAATCATGCAAGCACCAAGATCCTTCGAGTAATATACTGACAGTTGAGACCTCCAATATGGATCAACCCTCCTAAGAGACAGCGCTGAAGATCTGAAATGTGAAGCTCCCCACATGTTGTTTCCTTCTCCCTTGACATCCCCCATGCCAAAGTCATCCTCCAAAGTGCTACCATGCCCATCATGTAGCTGCTCATGCTCAAATAAAAGTGGTGGCCTTTGGAATTTGGCCTCCCATGAGAAGCTACCATCCAAAAAGAACCTCCTGATCTTGGCCAATGTAAGCATCAGTGGTCTCCATATGCTCCAATATGTGGAGGATCCCTCCCTCAAGGGAATTACCCTCTATTTCTCCAAATCCATGGAGTAGTCTCCTTCCACCATGGTGGTGCCATCCTCCATCATTGCAGCAACTTCTGTCAGCACCGAATATGTGGTGAGAGTGTGTACTACTGAAAATGGGAGAATATCTCTCTCCTCCTTGAGTCTACCCTAGACTTTCTACACTGTATCAAGTCCCCCCAATGTCCTTATCCCTCTATAACCAATGAGTTGCGCAACCCAATATGAAGCATTTCTCATCATCTCCTGTTCTAGTGGTCTCCCCTGTTAGTCATCAGTAATTTTTGTTGATATCAAAAGATGACTAAGTTATGACCCTAGATTTCTAGAAACAAGATTTGAGAAATATTGTGAGTTCTCGAAATTTCACTGCCTTCATTATCCTAAGTTAAAATATTTTCATTATATTTTCATCTCTTTGCTTCCTAAAAATTCCACCCCACTACTACAAAAGAAGACTTCATCATTGGGTGTGTTTGCCTCATTGCATCACCTCTCTTTCACTCTCATTCATAAACTTCTTCCTCTAAAAAATACTTCTTTTTCCCTTCTCTCAAAACCCTCATCAGTCCCCTTCATTTCATCATTTTTCCTTTAAACATATTAAACAATGTAAACACCCTCTTTTTACATTGTTTAAAACTAAATTTTATCCTATTAGGGTCTTTTAAATTATACATAAAACTATGTTTTTTGTGTAGAACATGATCTTTGTATGAAATAGGCCTTAAGCCCCTCTCTGCTTAAGACCTAGCCCCTTCACTCCCATATAACCTCGCCCTCCTCTATATCTCTTAGCCCCTTCTCCATTTAAATGTGCCTCTGCCCCTTTCATTTTTTATACACCCCCCAAAATTTATTATAAAAACCCATAAGCCTTTGATTAGTTAAAGTGTGGGCCCCCTCCTTTCCATTTCTCCCACACCCTTGATTGGGCCATCTCCACCGTTGATCTTGAGCCCTGGACCTCGATCTAATGGCTATCACTCCCCACCTTGTTAATATGAATTCCCCCCTCAAACCTTAGAAAAGGCTGCCTCCACCCTTATTTATTGAAACCCCGGGCCCCACCTTCCACTAAAACCCTACCGGCCAACTGCAGCCCAACAACTGTCCTCCACTACCGCCGCTCCCAAGACATGCTCACCACTCCCCATGCCTTTCCATACCGTTGATATCTGAAACCAAGATCTAACATCCCAAAATGCATATCACGTAAAAAGCAATGCCGAATTTAATGATTCATAGCCTGCATGAAATGGGTGGTTTCGCCCTGCCATGCAGCAGGTGCTGAATGGAATCACGTCAGTTTGGACCAAAACCACAAACCACCCAAATTCCATGCAATAAACCATTTTTGGTTTTCAAAACCACTTTTCCCCTCCACGCCAAATTTCAAATTTCTCCTGCCTTTGTTTGAATATCTCCTGGTTCTATCTCCAGAACCCTATCCCTGTACTATCCTTTCCTCTGCAAAGCATCCCGACAGTCCAGAAACCCCCAAAAACACAGTAAACCCTCCTACAGGTTTTTAAACTAACAATTTTTTTTTTGTATGTGCAGGTTTAATGGAAAAATGCCCAAAATACATTCCGATGGTCAAGTAACAACAAAATTGACCTCTGGGTGATGATCCAAGAGGAAAATTCAGATAAAGATGGATAGAGGATTTGCATTAAAGGTCGATCATCGATGAAACATGGTCATAAAATGATCCAATGAAACCCTCCAGCCACAAAGGAAGTTCTCTCCTGCACATAAAAAAACAAACAGTGAGAGAAGGAAAGGAAAAATATTAAGGGGGCTGATCACTGAAGGGTTAGAGGACTAATCGTAATCAAAGGATAGGAACAAAGGATTAGCCTGAAAAGTAGAAATCAAGGGAAGAAAGAAGACAATGGAAAGACAAAAGAATAAAGGCAAAGGATCAAAAGAAATGAAATAAATAATTGAATAAACAGAATAGAGATTAAACCAAATTGAATAAAATATGGTAAAAGTCAGGCAATCAGGCCTAAAGACAAATATTAAAGATAAAACAAAGGACAAATTAACCCAAGACAAATTCGAATGACTCAGCTTGTGGCAGTTACTCCTTTTAAGAGATATTTATGCTACCTAGTCCTTTGTTTCCTTCAATAAAGCATTTATAAATTATTAGGCTGAGTCAGAGATATTTATATATGCTAGATAGTTATTGTAACAGTAAATAATAGGCCTTAAAGTAAAAAATTTCACCTATTTTTCCTTAGGAGTTAAGATAGAAGTTTTTAAATAGAGAAATATCTATAGATATTCCTACCTTGAGCCTTGCATGGTCTTCAAGGTTAGGAATTCATTAAGTCTGTAATAAATGACACTCAAAACCCAGTTTAGCTTCACCTCCTCATTTGTAGCATAAATACTGCATCTGAACTCATTATCTTTTTGGCATTTGATGACTCTTTGAAGTAACACATAGTCTCTTGGAAGTTAAAAAGAAACTGATGTCTTGGAACTTGTGGATGCCCTAATTATTTTGTCAATGGAGGAGGCTAGATCACTGGATCCCTGAGCTTGGTTGTTGGTGAAGTTCTCCTAATTTTTTATTGTTATTTCATATTTCATTATGTTTCCACCATTCTATGTTGCAGTAGAATAAAATTTTTAGGCTAAGAAATGTCTTTTGAAAGCACCTTAGTTCTGTTTATTCTTCACTACCTTAATGTTTTCTTCTGCTAGGACATTTTAGAAAATTATTAATTGCTCTCTAGACCCCCTAAGATTTTTTATTTCATAAATATTTGAATACAGTTGGTTTCAAGCATGATTTATGGTTATCCTGCTTACTTGCTACCACTAAAACACTGTTTTTGGAGTCTCTCTCTAAAGTAACATTCTTTAAAGTTTGCCGAAAAGATCTAGATTCAATTCGCCCTTTGTACTTGCTTAAATAATTTTTTTAGAAATCTTCATAGCTATAATCAAAGATGTTTAGGAGTTCCCTTTTCTCTGATTATAGTTATATGTGTGCCTTAAATGTTTTTTGTCCTTCAAAGTGAATTTCCTAAAGTTAGAAGCCCGTGTGCATCTATGTTTCACTGAAAAGTTTGTCTTGGATTATTATCTGCTATAGTGTGTGTCATAGAATTTATGGTTTTCCCTATCTATTGGTTGCCTCTTCATGCTTATGATATTTGAGTCCCTTTGTTGAGAATTACATATGATAAAGGATTCTTGATTTCCCTTTACCCTATTTTTCATTCTTACCCTTAATGTCCATCTCATTACCCCTTAAACCTTGAAGAGCCACTGGCCAAGTTAGGATTTCCCTATGATGCTCCCCAATCTATCTATAAACTTATCACAACTTCCATTAGACTCCATTTCCCAATGACTCTGAGATTTCCTCATTCTACCTATGGTTCTTGATCATTATACCCAACCAAAACAAACAACAAACCTCACACTTAATAACTAGCCTAAAATAAACCCCATAAAGCAAACAAGTTCACATATTTGCACATAATGGAGAGATCCCTCTCTGAGTCTAGGAAGGCTAGGTCCTTGGACTCCAAATATTGGTTTCATGTTACCCTGTCATTTGGTTTTTCCAATCTACCAAATCATGAGAGCCTAACATTTTGGCGATCATGGCGGGACTTCTGAGTTACTAACAACATGAGTACTTCTTAGAACTCATTATCAAATCACAGAAAACTCATCTAATAGCCATAGAGTAGACTTTGTTTATTTCACCATCTTAGCTAAATGATAATTCAGGTATATGACATTCTTACAAACCTTAGGACCACATAAAGAAACTCAGAAAACCCCAAAAAGCATCCCTAGATTAGTTTTTTTGTCAATTATTGGTGGTGGACCATACACATTTACCTTCAAAACGGCTAAAAATTTCCACCTAGCGACTCCACTAGCCCTAGTAGGCCTATTAATTTACTATTTCCCCTTAGACCCTCTTAATATTGTGTCAAATAAGTCCCAAGAAGTTCAGAAGCCTAGTTCGATATTTTAGAAGTTTACTAAACACTGTGAGAGGTTAACCTTCTAAAAAATAGTCCTTAAAACTTTCAGCCTCTCCAAAGATTTTGAGTTTGAAATCTGGCTTCACATAGGATCAATACCATATCTCATCCAGACCCCAATCCTCCTACTATAGTTAATAATCCAGAAAATATTTTGTGGCAAACTTCTAGACATAGAAATTTAACTACTGATAGGACCGTCCAAAGAATAAGATCTATCCCTGAAATCCTTACAGTCTTGAAATATTCTCACTTTGACTTATGCCATTCAAAAAAACTATTTAGAACTAAGTCATATAGTGATATTGACCAATCTAACATTAAGCCCACATATTTGTAGCAAAGTTTCAGTAGAGAAGCATCTCCTTCTACCCCTCCTGATTTTCAGCTTCTCCATCACTTTAGCTCCTTCCATATTAACAAATCTACTTATAATCAGTTTGCTAGTCCAAGTACTTCCACCACACCCATCCATACTTCCACTCTTCAAAACACTCCATCTCATTCCATTTTTCCTTCCACAAATCCACCTCTTGTAAATCTTCCATTCACTCCTATCATGGCAACATAGTATGCTCAATTAGTGTTGCCACAACCTTTGGTTCCTTTACCAAATGATTATCAATCCAGAATTCCCCATTTCATTGGAACTGAATCTATAACTACCCAACAGCATGTAGATAAAATGGATGATGCTTTTGATTATATGGAAATAGAAGATGAGACCATTAAGATGAGAATTTTTGCCCAAAGTGTAGGAGGAGAAGCCAAAAAATGGTTTAAAAGCTTAACTCCTAATAGCATAAATGATCTCCCTTCTTTATACCAATCATTCAAAAAAAAATGGGAAATCAAAAAGAACCCTCTCCAAATCCTTTCAAAATATAGCAACCTAAAAAGGAATGCTGGGGAAAGGGTCTAAGATTATTGCACTAGATTTAATAGTTTTTACAATGCTCTTCCCCCAAACATGAAACCTCCACTAGGCTTAGCCTTAGAAAAGTTTCTAGAAGGCTTTGATCCAGACATGGCATATCAGCTAAGAGAAAGAGACCCCTTGACTTTAGAAGATATGCAGAGGGGAGCTTTAAGTGTAGAAACAAATCTGATTGAGAAAAGAGCTAGATTAAAAAAAAAAAAAAGAGTTACATACAAAGATGAAACAATGGCATCAACCTCATCATCTGATGCCAAGATTGATAAATTAGTGAGGGTAATGGAAAGAATGATGGAAAATATAAACTTAACTAATAGAGTTCCTCCTAGAGAGAACCAGGGGAATCCCCAAAACAGAAACAGAAATCCAAATTTTAGAAGAGATCCTATTCAAATTAAACAAAGAGATAATGACCAACAAATTAAGCCTCCTTTCCAAGAAAACTATGTAGATGAAGAAGAAGAAATGGAGACAGAAAGGTTGGAAGAAAATCATGTAAACCTGATAGGATCTGACAGTAAGGGTGATGTTTTCCTCACTGAAGAAGAATAAGATTTCTTCTCCTCAGAGAAAACTAAAAACAATCATGAGGATTCTGAATATTATCAATTGGGGTTTGAAAATGCTATAATGGAGGTCCACAAACAATATGATCTTAGAAGCAAAAACAACCAAGAGGCCTCCAAAAAAAAAACATAGACATTGATATTAGGAAAACCTCAGAAAACTTTCCTAAAAATACAGCGAATTGTCCCAACAATGTGCCCAAGAAAGTTGATTTGAACAAACAAAAAATCAGCCAGCAAAGTGTTGACCCAAGCCACCCTAGTACTTCTGCAGAGGCCTCGAAGAATCTATTCAAAATGACAGTCCTAATAAAACTCAACAAATCAGAATTGCTGAAAAAACTGTGTTTGAAAAATCAGATGTAAATATGTCAAAAACACTAGTCCCTTTCATCCTTGAGGGAGAAATTGCCAAGATCAAAATTGGCATACCTTTAGCTGAACTAGTAACCCAGGATGTATATAAAAATCAAGTGTTGAAAGCTTTGAATATAGGAAATGATACTAATACTTTGAACTTAATAGATGATAAACGAGAATTGTTTTTTGGCCCTGAAGTAGAAGGAAAGTACCAAGGAGGATCCATCCCTCCATTCTATGTCAGCTTAAATATACATGATAAAATCTTACATAATGCCATGCTAGACACTGGTCCCTCTCACAACCTCATGCCAAAGGTAGTGATGGAGAGATTAGGCCTAGAAATTACCAAACCTTACAAAGACCTATATTCCTTTGATTCTGTTATCACTTAGATTTTCCTTGAAGTTGTTGAAAGAGGAAAGGGGTCCAAGGTAACCACAAACCAACCTTCAGATACGGAATCTAGCCAATCTATATGCAGAGAGGGCTCTCTCTATAAAATATAGCTTTGTTTTTAGAAGATGTTAGGCTAGTTGTAAAGTCCAGGGGTTTTGATTGAATTTGAGTGGTGGAATTCGATAACTGAGGGAAAGATTAAATAATTTCAGGCCATTGGGCTATGAACTCAAAAAATTTGGCTTTACTGGTGTTATCACTCAGGTTTTCCTAGAAGTTGTGTAAGAGGAAAGTATACCCGAGGTAACGTATTAGAATGGGTGGTTCATGAGAATCGGTAGTCCGAATCATGTCATCTGATCCATACGTGGTAGCTTAGTTTATAACTGAAGTGGTTGGTCAAATTTGAAGGTTGTTGCTACCTTCTATTGTTGGTCACAAAGTTTATTTGATTATCTGTTTTCAATTTGTTGTGCAAAATTTCAATTTATTTGCATGCAATTGTTGGGTTCAGAAGTCATTTTTTTATTAACCCTGTTAGTGCCCAAATCATGTTACCATAAATGGAATGGCATGATATTTTTCCAAGATATGGTCAAGAAATAGGAGTATTTAAAAACATCTATAATATTTTTTTAGAAGTACCATAGTACACAATAACATTGAGTACTATCATGGGAAATGAATGTTTGGATGTAAGTTTGGTTGCATTGTAGGAGGAAGGCTTTACTTTAGAGTAGCCTTGAGTTGAGTTGTTGATTGGATTGTTTGGAATATATAGAAAAAAAATATCTTTTACTTTGTGTTTATATTATACATGAAAATTAAAAATTCTAACATTTAATAAAATCACGAACCTCACATTCTTTTATACCAATTTTTGTTCTTTCAAGATTCTTTTCCTAGCAGTGACTATTGAGTAGTCTATGGATGGAGGAGAATCGAGATTAGAACTATAAGGTTTTAGTGCTAGGTGGGGAATTTGTTGCTGTAGATTGTGAAGACTTGAAGATTTTTCATTGTATAATGCAAAGTTGTCATGACTTGCTTGTAAATTGAAATCATGAAGACTCAACATAATGTTAGGATTGTTACCATGTCTTTTGAGAGGATGGATTAGAGCATTGACCATTAAGTGGATTTAAGATTTCAAATGGGAGGCTAGATGATCAAAATGGTAGTTAGAGATACCATTTCCTATCAAAGTTAAAATCCCCAAATATTTGTACTATGTGGAGTAAGGATAGAGCTAAACATTAATGACTATAACTATAGGTAGAACCAATCCTCACTTGATTGGAAACTGTGCTTGATAAAATTTTCCCGACTTGAAAATAACATATTTAACAATATCATAGGATCATATCAACATACGCCAAAATTTCCAAGGATTATGGCATGAAGTTGTGAACTAAGATGGACAAAGTTCAATTTGTCCATTATTAAGTCAAATCCAAAAACATGTTTCAAAATATGATAATACACAACAAATATAATAGCTTAGGAATAAGTGGCAAAGAAGGCCCTCATGCTTTTGTGCAGTTTTGCTCCAATTGAATGAACTTATTTTTTTGGATATATTGGATATTGGGCATCTTAACCTTGCTAAGCAGTCCTTTTGAGGTTGCATCTAGGTTTCCCATGTTAATGGTATTAAGGTAGATGTCTAGTATGTGAAACTAGTCATGATTTTAGTTTGTCTCGTCAAACATAGTTGGTTTTTTCTAGAAGTGATTGGGTCAAGCATATGTGAAAAACCAAACTTAATCCTTTTAAGATTTGTTTTTAATTTGTTCCCTAGGCATTGACAATATATACAAACACTGATAAATTACAAACTAGTATTGGAAAATGAGGACATGAAACCAAACTGCCATTTTGGTGACAGACATAGTGGTTGGGTTGAAGTGTGGGAACCGTGGGATAAAAAAAGGATCTGCTCTTCCCTAGAGGACCCTCTTTAAAATATTTTGGACAGTAATCCAGATAAGAAAATTGAATAATAAAGAAAACTTTGGAGTATAGATACACTTCATAGCAATTTTTTTTCCAGTTTGAATAGATCCACTTATACAGTTTTAATATAGGTGTTGTGAATCAGACTTCAATGCATGTGATTCATAGAAAGAGAGAAGGTTTGTGACCTCTTGCTAAGATAACTCTACCATTGTGACCTTTATAGCTTGGGATCATAAGGAAACATGCACATTTAAAGTGCATGTTAATAGAGGACATTTATTTGCAACACGTTTTGTTGTTTTTTTCTTGACCCATTAATTAATGACACCTATGATTAATAACTCTTTGGTAATTTTAAATATTGTAAACTAGATTAAAAATTATAGTTGTTGAAGTGGAGGGGTTTATTTGAGACCTTATCCTTGAAAGAAATAGTCTCTGAGGATGAAAACACACGTTTTCCCATCACTCCTTTTTCTAGGCACAACACCAAAATTAGAATAGTGTCTTTGCATATGTTAGAAAATAGATGATGGTCATTAAGTTGGTTCCCTGCAAACAAAGTTATTTTTGGTCCACAAGGATCATATACATGAGCTCTAATTTTTGCTTTTTATTTACTATAAAATCAAGAAAGTTCACCCAAAATATTAAGGTTTTCCCTATGATAGACTTGACAATAATTTGAAAGCTTGCTTTGATTTCAAAGCCCTCTCAAATTAAGGTCCCCTAACATTTCCATTGTTACCAATTTTGTTGTCAAATACGTTTTGTTCAAATATTTTGTTGAACACTTGCCATGCAACCTCAGGTCCAAAGGAAAGATTTTGTTTTTGGCCTAAGTGATCTTGATTGAAATGTGTTAACTACCGAACTATTTATGAGTACATCCAAGAATATTACTTTACCGTACCCCTAAGAACACATCTAAGCCATTATTTTTTGTGCTTGGACTATCATGTTAGTCCCTAAAGAATAGTTTGGGTTCTTCCATTGCTAATAGAAACATTCATAGAGCTCTTTCCATATGAGCCATGTTGACATATTTTCAAGTTTCTTTGTGTATGTCAGTTCCTTTGAGAAAATTCAAACCAACAATAACCTAAGTGCCTCTGTTTGCACTACCTTTAATCTCTGTCACTTTGTGATTTCCACTTCAAGGCATTCCTTCATTGTGTGAGGCAAGGGATGTGTTGACTAGTTAGTGAATAGTAAACACCCCAATATTTGTGGTGTTCTTGGCCTTAATAGCTTTAGTACAAGGCTTTGAAATTGACCTTCGCCTAGAGGAATAACCATAAAGCTCTAGGAAAGTTTTGCAGTCACTCCCAAAGTTCCCTCTATGGCTCGGGCTCATAAGGAAACATGCTCATTTAAAGTCCATGATAATAGAGTTCATTTCTTTGCAATAAGTTCTATGGTTTTATGTTTACTCTTAATTAATGAAATTTATGATTAATAACTATTTAGTAAAGTTTAATATATTGTAAAATTGATTACATTAAACTATAGAATTGGAGTGTTAATACTCTAATATTATGCACTTGGATAATTCATTATATTAAAAGGTACCCCTTCAAGGGTATTTTAGGGATGTCTTTGAGAAAGTGGCATTCATGGGACACCTACCTAGTGGTAAATATGTGTCCTTGACCCACATGTGTTTGTATGTGTATGTGTGTATTAAAGGGGGCAATATGAGGATGAGTTGCATTACCCTTGAGATGAATTATCCAGTCACTTATAAATAGGCAACTTATCTCAAATATTGTGCTTTTAACAATTTTCATTATAGAATAAGACAAATTTGTATGGTTAAACTGTATTTTTCCCAAGGAAAAAATTGAACTCTTTATATTCATAAAAAGTTAATTGTGTACATACATTTAAGCATTTCTTGGGAGAGATCCGAGCTCTTCCCAATTTGCGACCAAAAAAGTTCAGACCTTTCTCATAGCCCCATCCCAAAAAAGTATGTGAATGTTCGGAATCTTCCCTTTTTCAAGGGAAAAACATCATATTGTTCATCGGCCTAGTGTAGAAACCACAAAAAAATTAAAAGTGTTTTCTGGGCCTCCTCTTTGGAGGAAAATGACCCAAAACAGAAATATAGATCCTGATACAAGCAACATAGTAACCTAGGTTCCCGAGCCTCCTATTAAGAGGAAAAACAACCCAAACAGGAACGGACAACCAGTATAAAAATTTATAAAGAGGAGCAACAAAGGATCTAATCCTCAACCAAGTTTTGTGGTACATACATATTATAATTTTCAGCAATAGAAAGTGAGAATTTCCGAAAGTACATTAACATATATAAAGAAAAAACAACTGAAGACCACTCAAGAAAATGGAGAATGGTCTGAATCCACAGAGCCTTCTGGCCCTATTTCTCGTGTCCTCAAGCTTCTCGAATATTGCTATAAACCCTCCTTAGAAAAGAGGTCTACAGCGGAATTCCTTTCCCTGTAAATATGACATAAATCAATGTGAGTAAAATAGTCCTTCGATAACCATCATTCTTCAAGGATAGGTCGTAAAGCATAATTTAAAAAAAAAAAATCCTTGTTAAATCATTTGATGATGTTGAGCGAGTCCCAAAATAACTGAACATAAGTAATATGCAGGTGTGAAATCCAGCATAGGAGGCAGTGTAACGCTTTGATCTCAGCATATTTTTTTGTGCCCTGAACAAGTTTGATAGAGGCTACCAATCTTCGAGAATTTCTTAGGTGAATAACAATTCCAACACCACACATGTTCGCCAGATTTGATGCTCCATCAATGTAAGCCCAAGGGATATCACCCTTGATTTTCTCAGGGGTATTGACCCTTTTCTTTGTTGGGGTTTTTTTTTTAGGGATAAGGGTATAGATGGCCGGTCCATTATGAGAGATGATGTGGAAAGGGGTATCTACATTCCTGAAAATAGCGTGGTTCCTGGCAAGCCAAATTCCCTAGGCCATAATCAGAGGTACCGATTTTTGTTTTTCAGTCCGGTAACCGTTCCACCAAGACTGCTAGGCCTCCTTAATCGAAGGACCAACCCATTGATGTGTGCAACCAACCATAATTTGGATCCCTTCCCATGCCTTTTGACATTAGGAACAAAAAAGAAACAAATGGGCCACCGATTCAGAGTCTTGTTTTGCATAAGGGGCATCTCCATGGCCCCTCCTTCTTCCTTTTTTGAAGATTGTCACACAAGTGGAATTTTTTTTCTATTAGGCACCAAAAAAAGAGCCGACCTTTAGCGGGGCTATTCAGCTTCTAGAGGGGTTTATGCCACCATTTGGCCTTCGGCCAGCCTTTCTTCCCCATAAGATGAGAATACGCAGTCTTTGGTGAGTACAAGCCTGAAGGCGGAAAGCCCCATCTGAGGGTTTGAGGGTCATCTCGAATGCATATGTTTGTTCTAAGTAGTTCATTAGTGTATAGCTTCCAAGTTATTTCCCATATTGGGTCAAGCTGGAGATCGTCCCCATTTTTCCAGCCTTGTGACCAGATGGATGCGGCTTCAGATTTTTTAGCTTGACCGAGGAATAAGAGACCATTGTTCGCAAGGTGAGATTTGCAAGGCTCCAAAAGGGAAAAAGCTCCATTACAACCAACCCAAGGGTCTAGCCCCAGTCTAATCTACTGCCCATTCCCAACCTTCCAGGTCAGACCTTCCTCGATTAGGTCCATGGCTTGAAGGGTGGCCTGCCAAACCGCCGACCCACCCTTGGTGGACATGACAAGGTTCCAGACCCAATCGACAATGTCTCCAGGGTCAATGTACTTCCTTCTCATTACCATGAACCAAAGGGAGTCCTTGTTCAGCAGTGACCATCCCATTTTAGCCGCAAGGGACTTGACAAAGGAGGGTAGTTCCTTTATACCCCATCCTCCCCATTCTTTTGGTTGGGCTATTTTCTCCCAAGCCACCCAAGAGAGGGAGTGGTCCTCTTTGGATCATGCCCACAAAAATTTATGATAGATTTTCCTAATGTGCTCCAAGATCCCCCGTGACATCCATGAGAAGAGTGCCCAAAAGACTGGAATGACCATTAGAACAGATTTTATGAGTGTGAGTCTCCCCGCTCTGGAAAACCATTTGTAACACCAACACTTAACTTTTTTTTTTTCGTTTTTGGCACCATCCACATCCAATCAGCTATACGGTAAGAATCTGGCTTAAGATGGAACCCAAGGTATCGGAGACTATCGAAACATTGTCTGACCACTAAAGGGAGGGATTCAATGGGATTTCTGGATTCCTCCTCCATAAGTCCTGTAACCATGATTGAGGATTTGTGATGATTGATGCGTATTCTGGTGGATTTTTAGAAATAGATCCAGGGAGGCTTTGAGATGGAAGGAGTCCCTGCAACTTCCATTGCTAAAGAGAAGGATATCATCTACAAATAGTAGGTGTGTGATACTGAGATTTGTAGCTACCTCCACACCCCATATGTACCCTTTCCTTTTTGCCTCTAAAATCAGTTGGCTTAAGCCTTCGGCTGCCAGAAAAAAGAGAAGGGGGGAGAGGGGACATCCTTGGCAGAGGCCTCTTTTGTTTTTAAAAAAACAGGAAGCAGCCCCATTTATCAGAGAAACAAAACTAATGTCAGTGATACATCCCATCACCCATCAGATGAAGTCATAATGAAAGCCCATATGGGTGAGCAGGAGTCTAATATACATCTAACTAATCTTTTCATAAGCCTTTGAAAAGTCACTTTTGATGATCAAACCTTTCCATCTATGTCTCTTCATATTGCGGAGGAATTTTTGTGCCACCCCTATGGCTTCATGAATATGTCTTCCTTCCAGAAATCCAAATTGTTCCTTAGAGATATGATTTGAGAGGATAGGCTTGATTCTTTTGGTAATGATTTTTGTAATGATTTTATAAAGGCAATTATAAAGGGAAATAGGCTAAAAATTTTCAAAAGAAGCCAGAGAGTACAACTTGGGAATGAGGGCGATGAAAGTGGAGTTCAGAGATTTTGGGATAACACCATTTTATGGTTAAAATTTATTGCACACACACATTTGTCATCTCCTCTGAATGAGCCAAATTTCTTGGATAATGATACATAGGATTGAATTGGAAATTTAAATGGAAAATAAAAACTGGCATCATTTGGACATAGCTAACATAAGTTGCTCCGAGACATGTTCGAATTTGCAAAGAAAAAGAAGCAAGTGCCAAAAATGTTGTGTTATGTTATTTGTTATAACTTATTTTCATTTCCAACATTTGTACAAACTTTGTCAGTTG
>CM076576.1:378516656-378670937 GCA_034641835.2 Pinus albicaulis | reverse complement strand
TTGGCACTGCGCCCTCGGGCTTGGTGCTACGCGGTTGGACAGGGAGGGTTTCTAAGTCTTCCAACCACTCAACTCACATCAAATTGCCTTCAAATCTTTGCTCAAGTCTTATAAGGCACTGATAAGAGGTAATTGCATGCCATAACCCACTTTGAAGCTATTTTTATCACTTCTAAATCAATGGAAATGAAACCGTAATAAAATCCTAATCAAACCCCAGCTACAAATCACAGATCCCTATCTATATGCTTATTTCATCCTCCTAGATAGAGTATCAGTGATAGAGAGGAAGATTAAACTGCTTGAGGGTGGTCACTAATTTAGTTTTCCCCTCACTCTTTTTCTACACCTATACCCATTCACACTCATCCCCTTCATTTGATTCACGCTGCCATTTCATTACCCTCCCTTCATCTCATTTCACATTAGCCCTAGGGTTTCCACACTAGATTTTACAATGTCTGAGGGTGAAGACAGTGGTATGGAGGAAAAAATTCCAAAGAGACATGATCATAAGGGAGGGAAGAGAAATAGATTTGAACCCCTCAATACAAGGTAACTTATGGCATCTCCTCTTACTGTTTCCTGTTTTAAGCATGTAGGGTGCTTTGAATTTTTTGAAAGAGTGAAACAACTCCAAAACCACCTAGAGCTAACAAGACTATTCATCGTCAATTTTCATGAAAAACAAGTTAATCTTGTGGAGCTCACCTTTGAGTTGTCTACCAATGCCATTGCAGATGCTACAAAAATACCTAGTGTGGGAGAGAAGTGCTTCAAGAAATAAAACATGGACATGAGTTACTTTGGACCATACCTGAAACCTAGGTATAAAGATCATCACAAATCCATCTTCCCTTTTTCTCATTTGCTTGACAGGTATGCACCTATGATGAGGATAATAATGAAGCATTTCACATGTGAGGGAAGGTTTTCCTGCCTCTACTCATACCACATCCGGCTTCTTATGCATTTTACTAGAGTAAGAATGTTGCATATACCATATTATATTTTCCGAAGCATTGAAAAAATGGCCTACATAGTGCAAAAGAGAGCCAACAATCAGCAAATGCAGAGCCTTTTTCATCATTCAGTTATCAAGATTGTAGTTATGCACCAATTCTAGCAGAAGAACATTCCATGGGAAACCTTCATTGCCAATGAGGATTTCACTACTCCACATGGCCATCATCAGCAAGATATTCCTTCATCTTCTCATCCTCCCACATCCATTCCTCCATCATCTCCTACTATTCATACATATCCACCCACTCACATTCCTTCACCATCATATCATGATCACAAAGAATCAAGCAGTGATGGAAACATTGAGGAAAATGGCACTAAGATGAGTAACATTGAGCCATTTCCTTTGACATACCAGAGGGGATACAGACATGTGTTTACTACACTTGAGATGCAAGGGGCCATGCCTTCTACATTAGCAAAACAACTTGATAAAGGAAAAGAAAAGGTCACAGAACCTATCACTGTTGAGGGGCAGGACAATCATGAAACTGAGCAAGGGTTTTAGCTAATTTACCTTGAGGATGAGGATGAGGAGAGGATTACCAGTATGTTGTTGATATGAAATGGATTTTTATTTGTTATGCTATGCAAATTATCCATTCTGATATAATAATGTCTACAAATGGTTCTCATTAAATTGCAGGTTAAATAAATATTTCCGACTTTGTTTATGAGGTTTGTGGGTGAGGATTGATTAAGTGTTCTTACTATTTAACATAGAATAGCAAAAAATAATAGCAAATAAACTTCAACGAACACATTACTCAGCTATTTGTTGAGCAGTTCACCCCTCTTGGGCTACGTCTGCTGGTCCAAGCCTCCCAAATGGCATGTCCCTCTTGTATTAATTTTCTAAAAATGAAATTACAAGTTAAAATAAGCATTAATAGGAAAAATTGACTGTAAATTCAGCTTCAGAAGATATAAAATAGCTAGAAATGGCTTTTGTTTCACACTAAACAATGAAATATAGCCCAATACAGTGCCTTCTCCATGATGGCCCTAATGGCTCCTTCATCTTCCTTGAAGAAAAAAGTTCTAAAGATCACTTCTGCTCAACCTGAAACCTATGCCAAATTGCTGAGAAGGTCGAGGAGACCCAAAATTAACTAAAATTTCATCCACTTTCATTCAATATTGAGGGAGTTTTGGCAAAAACAAAATTTTCCCAATATCCCTAAACAAACTCCACCAAATGTGGAGTAACTGCTAGATAGCGCTCCAAATTAGTCATATTCCCCGAATTTTTTGGAACCGCACCCAAAACTAGTGAACAGTTAACTGTTACATTAAAGGTTAGGTAGGGTGTCATGTGACCACCCCCGCACTAACCGCCACATAAACCACATACAAAACCACGACATTTAAATTTAACGTGGACACATTAATGGTTGGTGGCGGAAGTTGTAACCGCCAGCCTTATCCCCCCTGGTTGCCAACGTTTGGGTCGTATGACATCTAAGATAGCCCCTTTTTTTTTTCGCCCAAAACATTTTAAACCTTTAAATAAAACTCGGCTCTTACAATTGTTAAGTAACACACGCAGTATAGACGGTTGGGCCTTTGGGCTCGCAGGCAGGCATCCCGTGGTCAAATATTGCTACTTACCAAAAATTTTGCAACGTCAAAATTCCACTGGGCTGGGGCCACGTGGTGGCCTCTGGGCTTTCCACATGGCACCCTTTGATTGGCCAAAACCATAATAATTCAAACGGTCATCCAACCGTCAGTTGCCACTTGTCCATAATGATTCGCCCAGACTAGAATATTCCAGGGAATATTTTGTGGAATATTTCAAGGAATATTCCATGAATATTCCTTGGAATATTATTTTTAAAATTTTTCCAAATTAATAAAAGTCAAACTTGGTCAACTGAATTTTGGAGTTTACTAGACGATTTCAAACCTCAATAACTTTTGCATACGGCCTCGGTTTTGAGGGCCATTTGTGGCACTAGAATCACAACAACGAGACCTTTCCGGTCATTTAGGTTTGGCACTCTTCTGAGAACTTTGAATTTTGAGCTATCATTCTGGTCCATGATCCAGTTCTGATCAAACCTCCCCACTGGGAATCTTTTGGACCCCAAAATACTAATATACTAATCTTTATAGTAAATGAGAGTACAACACCCTCTTCTCTTCAGCCTCCAAACACTTGCCTTGCATGGCTAGTGACTTTGAACCACAACTAGAAAGAAATTCACACTTCCCTTCCTTGATGCACTTGTCCTCCTGTCAAGAAATGTCTTTCTTGCACTCAGTCAGAAAATTTATGGCGATAAATTTGCAGAAGGAAACTGAACATCGCTGCCTTGATCAATGATCCAAAGTGGCTAAAAAAAACTAGTAATTATAGCATAAAATACATGCATACCACCAAAATTTTCATATGTACAAAATGAGTATGTCTTACTGTGCTAAGAAGTCCATCCACTTCTTACCAAGCCACTTCCATGGCGAATTTTGTTGATGCAACTCTTCCTCATGTGAAACTTTTGTTTTCACATCAATAATGGAATCCTTGGTTCCACTTGTGCCAATATTTCTGTCCTCTTGCTGCATGTCCTTGGGAGGACTAGTTGGATGCAAAGTCCAACAATGGGAGACAACATGTCCCCTCTTTTGGAAATATGTGCAAGTCTTATGCACCTTCTTTGAAAGTTTCCTTTGCCTCATCTACTTCCTGTATGCTTTCTTCCTCATCCAGCATCTCGAAACATCATGGTTAAATCAACCACAATATGTACACCAAATATTTCCACCATTTAAGCATGCAAAATTATCATGCTTTGCAGAAACACAATCAAATTGATCATGAGAATATTTATACCTCTTGTACTGCTTTGAATGTTCATCCTTTTTTCCTTCTTGAGGAGGTGAACTAGTAGAGGCTATAGCTTTCATTTGCAGACTAACATCATCGTTCTTGTCTTGAAAAATGTCTAAACTTGCATGCTCGCCATAAGCTGCATGTCTACCATATTCTTGCTGCAACAAAGGCTTAAAGCAATGGCAATCATCTTTGAAACAAATTTGACATATTTTCATCTTAGAACTTGGAATAAAGGTTCTCCTTGAAATAGCCTCAGATGCCTTCATAGTTTTGAAGTCTTCACCATTAAATTGCACATAACCAAGACCAAGATTCTTGGGTCGTTCCTCAACCGAAATAGGATCAACCATGCCTTTTGCATGCTTTCCTAATCCCTTTCCTTCATATCCCATCTTAATCATTAACTTGGACCCTATACCTCTCGTGTGTTTTTCCAAAGAACCAACACATCTTTCTAAAGATAAAAGTGAACACAAATTAGAATGGATTACCTCTTCCTCACGCATCTTATTGGTCAAATATTCTTGAGCTTAATGGAGTTGCATCTCTATATCATGCAATTTTTGAAGAATTTCTTCCTTCTCTTCCTTCATGGAAAACAATTTTTCACGAAGTTCAGTGCTTTCTCTTTTATCCTTAAACAAAATATGCACCATGTCCTTCAATATAATAAAATCATGCTTCATATCATCATCGAAGAATCTTGTGAAGGAGGAAACCTCACTTGTAGAATTTTTCATTATGTTTTCAATGAACAAAAGTACTTCAACAATGTTTTTAAAGCTTTCTAAACAAATGACAAGATTTTTTAAACCAAATGGTTGTAGATACTAACTCTTATTCAAGCAGCCAAACAACAACAAACTCAAAGAGCTTCTTGACAAACAATCGTCAAGAGGGTTTTTGTTCCAACGTTGACCTTAAGGTACTTTGGGGTAAGGAATAAGCATTCATCCCTTTCTTCCTTTTTTTCCTCTCCAAGACTTAGCTATCCATAGCTATTCCTTCACCTCTCTTAAACTTCAACCTAGTAAGCCTAAAAAACCTACAACAAATGCTACCCCAAGATGGCTCTGCATTGCTTGCAAGGGTTATAATGCAAACTTTTAAACAAATCCTTTTGCACAAGAAGAATACAGAGAGAAACACTAGCTCTCCTAATGCTCAAAACACCAGCTCTGATACCAACCTGATCTGAAATGGATTTGTATTTGTTACGCTATGCAAATTATCCATTATGAAATAATAATGTGTGCAAATGGTTCTCCTTAAAGTGCAAGTTAAACAAATCTTTATGACTTTCTTTATGAGGTTTTTGGGTGAGGATTGATTAAGTAATTTTATTTCTTAACATAGAATGACAGAGAAGAACAACAAATAAACTTCAACAAACACATTACTCAGCTATTTTTTGAGCATTTCACCCCTCCCAGGCTACGTCTGCTGGTCCAAGCCTCCCAAATGGCATGTCCCTCTTATATTAATTTTCTCAAAATGCAAGTAAAAGTGAAAATAAGCCTTAAAAGGAAAAATATGACTATAAATTCAGCTTTAGAATATAGGAAATAACTAGAAATGGCTTTTATTTCACACTAAACAGTGAAATATAGCCTAATACAATGCCTTCTCCATGATGGCCCTAATGGCTCCTTCATCTTCATAGAAGCAAAATATGCCGAATATCACGTTTTTTTGACCTGAAACCTATGCCAAACTACCCAAAAGGTCGAAGAGACCCAAAATTGACTAAAATTTCATCCAATTTCGTTAAATATTGAGGGAGTTATGGAAAAAACAAATTTTTCCCAATATCCCTAAACAAACTCCACCAAATGTGGAGTAACTACTAGATAGCGCTCCAAATTAGGCATGCTCCCTGAATTTGTTGGAACCGCACCCAAAACTAGTAGACAGTTAACTGTTACATTAAATTTTAGGCGGGGTGGCATGTGACCGCCTCCACACTAACCGTCGCATAAACCGCATACAAAACTGCGACATTTAAATGTAACATGGACACATTAATGGTTAGTGGCAGAAGTTGTAACCGCCAGCCTTATCCCCCCCGGCTACCAGCATTTGGGTCATATCACATCTGGGCTAGTCCTAAAGGGCTAGCCCCTTTTTTTTTTCACCTAAAACATTTTAAACCTTTAAATAAAACTCGGCTCTTAGAGTTGTTAAGTAACACACGCAGCATAGACGGTCAAGCCTTTGGGCTCGCAGGTAGGCATCCCGTGGTCAAATCTTGCTACTTGCCAAAAAAATTTCAATGCCAAAATTCCACCAGCCCAGGGCCATGTGGCAGCCTCCGGGCTTGCCACGTGGCACCCTTTGATTGGCCAAAAAATAATAAGTCAAACCGCCATACAACCGTCAGTTACCACTTGTCCATAAATGATTCACCTAGACTAGAATATTCTAGAGAATATTCTAGCGAATATTCCTGGAATATTCCTTGGAATATTCTTTTTTTAATTTTTCCAAATTAATAAGATTCAAACTTGGTCAACTAAATTTTGGAGTTTACTCGACGATTTCAAACCTCAATAACTTTTGCATATGACCTCGGTTTTGATAATCGTTCATGGCGCCAGAATCGTAGCAATGAGAGCTTTCCGATCGTTTAGGTTTGGCAATCTTCTGAGCACTTTGAATTTTGAGCTATCATTCTGGTCCATGATCCACTTCTGATCATTTTCTCAAAATCAAGGATGCCAAGATTAGTGAGCTTCAAAGTAATCTTGGTAGGGAAAAGAATGTGATCAGCTTTTTGAGTTCGACAACCAACATTAGAAGACAAAGCAGGCCATCAGTGAGGTCAGGGAAATTAGAGCTCAGAAAGAGGCCGAAAGGGCCAAGGCTTCGCTAGATGAGACCTTGGACAGATATGAGTACACTGATGATGAGGAAGAACAAATTCCTATGTAGAGGCCAAAGACAATTGGGCTGAGGAAGGCTTTAGCCCAGGAAAGAGAGAAAGAGGTAGAGTTGGTTGAGAAACTCCCTCCAAGTGAGATGCTTGCCATAGAGATCAGCAAGGATAGAGAGTCTTGGTTGGAGAGGGAAAAATTCCACCTATAGGGTCAGTTAGAGAAGGCCAAGAAAGACACTGACATGCAGAGGAAGATGGCAAAGAATTATGCCATAAGAAACGGGATTACAGGGGCCAAGCTAAAATGAGCCCTTGCAAATATTCAAGCTCAAGATGAGGCAAAAGAGAAGGAAAAATTAAACATTCTTACTGATGTGTCCCTCCAAGCCTCCCAACCATGATTAGCAAAGAAAAATCCATTTTTGGCATCCTTTTGCAAATTTTGAATTTTTGACAATTTGGCTTACAGAAAATTGGGCCAAACGTGTAGCGCCACTGGTGCTGTGCACTTTTTTTGGGCACTCAATTGATAAAAGATCAAAATTTTCATGTTCCTCATGGTAAGGAAATCATCCTCGGAAAATTTCTGATCATTTGGAGCAAAATTGTTCCTCAAAGAGGCCAAAAACCACCAAAAAATCACCTTTCTGCCCTCTTTTCAGCATTGGCGCTACGCATTTAGCAGTCTTGGGAGAAGTGGTTTTTTACTAGGAAAATGGACACCATTATGGAAACTAAAGGTAGATTTGGAAACTATACAGGATAACTTTCCAATGAGCTATCATGGAGCTCATTTGGACACCGAGAAGGCCTCCAACACTCAGCTGCAAAACATGTCATTTTCCCTGTCTTGGCGTTACGCATTTGGCATGGCACTGCGCCCTTGCTAGGAGTTATTTAAAAAGATATTTTGGAGCCTTAAAGTTAAAATTTTTCCAAAATTAGCTCAAATGGTTATGTTAGAATTTATTTTTGCCATAAATGAGTTTAGATATTTTTTCCTTGGGCCTTGCATGGTATCAAAGGTCAAAATACATTTACTATGTAATAAATGACTTCTAAAACCCTAGCTAGGGTTTCACCTCCTCATTTTGGATATAATTACTACATGTATGCTTCATAGTTGTTGTTGATTGATTGTTGAGATGAAAATCACATAGACTTTGAGTGGTAAAGAGTTTTTGGTTTTGGAGTTTTGTAACTGTCTTGGATTGAACGATAAGTGAGCAAGCACATTCACAGGGTTCATGAACTTGTTTAAATGGTGACGTTTTCCTAATATTGTATTTGTTTCCTTTTGTTTTCCATATTTTTCAACTTTTCTCTTGCAATGGAGCAAAAAATTTAGGTTAAGATATGTTGTTAGAGGCACCTTAAGTCTGTCTGCTTTCTATTGTTCAAATGTTTTCCTCTGTTGGGTCCGATTAGATAATTCTTAGTTGCTCTCTTGATCTGAAATTGTGAGAAAAAAGTATTTCTTATACAGAGATTGACAGTAAGGGGCTTTTACTGGTTATTTCACCTTTACAAGAAAGGATGAAACCAAAAGCTTCTGGCCCACAAATTGGCTCTACCTAAAGAAATAAAATGTAAACACTGAAATAGATCCGATCAATGAGAGTATTTGTTTATGTGCAAAGTATTCATTAATCAAAATTTTATGTGTGAATAAGCCAATTCAATTATTCTGCAAAGGAAGTAATGTGGTTTGAAGTGAAACTAAGGAGTTGTGTTCACTGTATAAGTCTGATTAGGAAAAGTATACTTATGAAAAGTTACTGTTTAATGAAGCAAAATCTAAAATATAACAGCAAAAATGCATAGCATAACTGTAAGCATTTGTTTAAGCAGTTCACCCCTCTCTTGGGCTACCTCTGCTGGGTCCAAAAGCCTCTAATTAGGCTTTTCCCTCTTTCATTAATGCTCAAATTAAGAATTACATTGTGTAGAAAGCCTCAAAAGGAAAAATTAGCTACATATTCAAAAACAAAAGACTGAAATCAGTATAAATCGACTATTCATTCACCTCCGTTGGATGAGTATAGTCCAACACAGCTGATATTTCATTAGGCCCTAGTGGCTCCACAACCAAAATCATTGACAAAATCACTGATAGAGAACCTTGATGGCTCTAAAAACTGTCCCAACAGCTCCAGAATGCTTCAATACCCCAAAATCAAAAAACAATTCGTCCCAAATGGACTTCCCTAGCTAGAGTTATGGCTAACTGAAGTTTTGTCCAGTTACACCTAGAAAAACTCCACTAAATGTGGAGAGCTGCCAGTTAGCGCCAAAAAAATAGGAGGCGGGCACTAAAATTAGGGGAACCACCATACTGACCACCGAATTGGAGTACTAAATTTAAGCCCCCATGTGGCTGCACCGATCGGAATTCATTAAACAACATTGAGTTATATGCGACATATAATAAGGTTATAACCATATGTTAAAACGAACTCCGCTCCAGGCGCTGGTCCACTGGACCACAACCCAAAAAAATTTAACCATTTAAATAATATATTGGTGCCAATGCTTTATAATTCGTGCTCGTGACCCAATGGTTAGGCCGTTGGGTTGTCTCCGCCCCGACCCATGTTCAAATCCTGCCGGAACCAAATAAATTTAAAAACACCCATTTCATATGAATCTTGGGGCCACGTGGCGCCCTTTGATTGGCCACATATCGAATATTTCGCAGAATATTCTATGGAATATTTCACGGAATATTTCCAGAATATTCCGTGGAATATTTTTTTTTATAAAGTCAATTTTGGCCATTTTTTAATTGAAATTGGCAAACTTCAAAGCTGAATATCTTCCTCATACGGTGTCAGTTTTCAGTGTTGTTTACATCTACATGATCATTTTTCCGAGCTCTTTCCAGTCGATCTAGTTTGGACCAATTCTGAGCAACTTCATTTTTGAGCATTTTTCTACAAGAGACTTGATCTCCTGATCACACCTCCCAAATGGGAAACTTTTGGACCCAAAAGCTCTCTGATTACTAAAACTGATGATGTGGAGACCGGTTCTCCAATATTCCACCCTTGAATAGCTGAAATCTACCGGATTTCATCAAATGAAGCTTTTGAGAAATTGATAAACTGTCTCTGGAATCAACTGATCGACCCTTGCTAAGATTGATGGAATCATGATGCAAATGATTAAAATTTGTAGAATAGCAATTGTAATCTATAGAAAACAAACTTTTTCTACACTGATCAAACTTCCCAGAAGACTTAAAATAACTTTCACCTTGCAAAATTTTCCCATGGAGAATTCTACCATTCCGAAACCAACTTTTTCCCATGCTGAATTGTGTGTCCTTCTTGCTTGCACTGCTTTTCTTTGACACTTCATTCACTGCATTGGCTGACCCAAAAGGTAATTCGTGCAACATAACATCATATTTTTTCAAATACAAACTGTTATTAAACTGAGACAAATCATTAGCAACATCATAAAAAGGCAAATGCTCAAAATTTGGTCATTTCAACATCAACAAAGTTAGACTTTGACTTGCATTAACCAGTCTTTTCAATTGACTTGCATGGAGTAAAGAAGATTCTAGCTTCTTCTTGTGTGCTCTCCTGATATGCTCACTACCATATTTTTATGATGATATGGCACTAAACAAGCGATGAAGATATCCTTCTGTCAAATAAGTAAGGACTTTAAAACAATACGAGATATCAAGCGGCACCTACATCAAGTTCAAGTTGTGTCAATAAAGTGTCTTGATTATTGCAAGCATAATATTCACTTCCTCGAGACTTGCAAATTGTATCCTTTCATATCCATCCCGTGGATAATGCTTGAGATGTGGAATGATAGTTTAGACATGGTAGTCTTGGATGCAGATTTGATTGTGACTACTTATCAAATGAGTGTATCATCCAATTTTGAGTATGTTTTAAAGTGCCTCCCTTGGAAAAGCTCTATCCTCCTCTTTCTTGGGTTATCTTTGTGACAATTCAAAGGCCAAGCCAGGAGTTTGTCTTCTTTGCTAACATAATGTTCTTCAAACATGGCTATGCTTTGTCTCATCCTCTTGAAATTGACCTAGTCTTGCTTCTTACATTTGCTACAATTTTCTCCTTTTCTTTGGTCTTGTTTTTGTTCTTGTATTTTTCTGGTTTCAGTTTAGGATGAAGCTTCCAACAATGATCTTCATCATGACTTGTCTTTGAATAGTTCTTGCAAAATAACTTTCCTTTTTCGTTTCTTGAATTTGCAACTCTCTTATTTCCTTTGTTTTCGAAATTACTATCCTCATCAAAAGTATTCTTTCCTCTAGCTTCTAAATGTGTAGCCTGAACACAGACTTCATCTAAGCTGGTAGGATTGAACATTAGAATAGTATGTTGAAGGTAACTGTGCAAACCTCTTATGTATTTCAACAAGGTGTCTTGACTTTGTAAGTCTACTCCAAGTAGAAGTGCGCTCCTTCTAAAGTCTTGGGTATAATCTTGCACATTTTGACCCTTAAGTTGCCTAAAATTTTGCCAATTCATGATTGCTTTCTGAATATGAGCAAGAGGATAAAACGGTTTCTTAATAGCTGTAATAAACTCATTCCAAGTTAGAGTTATCTTACCATGCTTTTTAATCTCCTCCCTGGTCTTGGCTTCCCACCAAACCAAAGCTGCTCCATCCATTTTCAAAGAGGCTAATTGGATTTTTGTGTCATAATTGGATTTTGTGTGTCATCATCAGCTGATTTGAGGTGCCAGAATAGGGCTTCATTAATCTAATCAGGATTATCAATTTTCTGTTCACATCACCTATTCAACATGACTGAGCTCAAACTTGACATCAGAAAGCTTTAACAAAGTTTTAGATATGTTTTGGTTTTTGTATTTGATTAATAAATTGAAGAAAGGAGAGGATGATGTGGAGGAAGAGGATGACGATGGAGATGAAGGATCACCATTTCCTCCATTCCATTTCTTAGACTCATCCTTGTCTTTCTTCCCTCCTGAAGAATCTCCTTCTTCTCTTTGGTTTCTAGACCATTCTCCAGCAATCCTATCATTTCTCTCCTGGTATAGGATCCTAACCATCTCAGTCATGTCCAAGAAAGCTTTTCTAAAGAATCTTTCTTCTTCCTTGGGATCCATTTCCTCATGTACTTATCCTTCTCTGGAAGACATGTTTGTGGCTGATTCTAAAGCTAATGAGGATGAAAATGGAAGGTGGAGATAATGGCACTCTAGCCCTCCTTGGTTGAGGATTATCTTGTTCTCTAACCAATTGTCCTTCCCCTCTTTTCAATTTCAGCCTAGTAAGCATCAAATTTGCCATAACAACACGGTTACTTTTCATTCACAAACTCTTCAGAAAAACCTAGAGCTACGATACCAATACGATGCGAAATTGTGAGAACATTGTATTTCTTCTCGGAAGATTTATGATCAGGGGCTTTTGCGATTATTTCACCTTTACAGAAGGATGAAACAGAACTTAAGCCCCTGACAACTGTAAAAATAAAATGTAAACACTAAAATAGATCCGATCAATGAAAGTATTTGTTTATGTGCAAAGTATTCATTAATCAAAATCTTATGTGTGAATAAGCAATTTCAAGTATTTTGCAAATGAAGTAAAGTGGTTTGAAGTTGAACTAATGAGTTTTGTTCACTGTATAAGTCTGCTTGGGAAAAGTGTACTTATGAAAAGTTACTGTTTAATGTAGTATAATCTGAAATATAACAACAAAAATGCATGTATCATAGGTAAACATTTGTTGACGGTCACTGCCCCTCTCTTGAGCTGCCAGCTGTTTGATTCCAAAGCCTCTAGTGGCTTTCCTCTTTCATGTGCTCAAATTAAGAATTACATTGTGTAGAAAGCCTCAAAAGGAAAAATTAATTTGCATATTGAAGCAGAAGACTAAAATGAAGTACAAAATCGACTATTCATTCACCTCCATTGGATGAGTATAGTCCAACCACAGTGATCTTTCATTACATTTCATTGACTCCAAAACAAAAATGTTTGATAAATCTGTGATAAACTTTATGGCTCTGAAAAATATCCCAAAAGCTCCAGAATGCTTCAATACCCCAAAATCAAAAAAAAAATTCGTCCCAAATGGACTTCCCTAGCCAAAGTTATGGCTAACTGAAGTTTTGTCCAGTTACACCTAGAAAAACTCCACTAAATGTGGAGAGCTGCCAGTTAGCGCCGAAAAAATAGGAGGTGGGAGCTAAAATTAGGGGAATCACCATACTGATCGCTGAATTGGAGTGCTAAATTTAAGCCCCTATGTGGCCGCACCGATCGGAATTCATTAAACAACATTGAGTTAAATGCTTCATATAATAAGGTTATAACCATATGTTAAAATGAACTCCGCTCTGGGCGCTGGTCCACGGGACCACGACCCAAAAAAATTTAACCATTTAAATAATATATTGGTGCCAATTCTTTACAATTCGTGCTCGTGGCCCAATGGTTAGGCCATTGGGTTGTCTCCTCCCCGACCAATGTTCAAATCCTGCCGCCACCAAATAAATTTTAAAACACCCATTTCATATGAATCTTGCGGCCACATGGCGCCCTTTGATTGGCCACATGCAGAATATTCCATAGAATATTCTATGGAATATTCCCAGAATAATCTGTGGAATATTTTTTTTTAATAAAATTTTTTTATAAAGTCAATTTTGGCCTTTTTTAATTGAAATTGGCAAACTTCAAAGATGAATATCTTCCTCATACGGCGTCGGTTTTCAATGTCATTCGTGTCTACAGGATCATTTTTCTAAGCTCTTTCTAGTCGATTTAGTTTGGACCAATTCTGAGTAACTTCATTTTTGAAAATTTTTCTACAAGAGACTTGATCTCCTGATCATCTCTAGTCCCACTTAGCTTGTTATCTTAAAAATGATTTAATGGAGTCAAGTCAAAGAATTTTATGGTATGCCCTGTCCTTTGGTGTATCTTGAAACATTGTTTTTAAGGCATTTTCTTTGAATTTTACTGATTAGGGTTTGGCTGAAGAAGTTTATGGTTTGCCTTGTCCTTTAGTCCATCTTGAATAGTCACTTTGAACATCTTTTAAATTTTGATTGAATAATTTAGGAGTTCCCTTCTCTTTAATCATCACTTGTTTTTAATCTTAAATGTTTTCTTTGTATGAAGGTAAATAGCTAGAGAATTTAGGAGCTCCCTGCTCTCTAGGGTTTGCTAGATTGTTCTCTCAAAATTTACTTGATAAAGCTAGGTTAAAGAAGTTTATGGTGTGCCTTGTCCTTTGGTTCTTTCTTAAGCATAGTGATCTTAAAGACTCTTCTTGTTCTACTATATGTTAAAGGATTCTTAATTTCCCTTTAAACCTACTAAATTCACAATTTAATGTTCATTTCACATCCACCTAAGCTATTAAGATCCATTTGGCTTTGTTAACTTGCCCTATGAAACACCCTTGATTTATCGTTGTACTTTTCAAGCCTTTTGCAGACCCCATAGCCCAATGGTTTGAACTTATCTTAATCTATTTGTCCCTCTTGACAAGCAACCCAATGAAACAATACAAAACAAACAACCCTATCATTTTAACTAGCCTAAAATCAACATCCTAATTCAAACAAGTTATATCTTTTACAAAAATATAGAGAGAGCCCTCTTTGAGTCTAGGAAGGCTAGGTCCTAGGACTCAAAAGTTGGTTTGATGTTACCCTTATCTATTTCATCTTGTCAATCTTACAAATTACAGGGACCTAATAGGAGGCTTTTGTAGAACCTGTAAATTTGGTAAAACCAACTTTAGAATATAATTCAAATATAACAAAGGAGACTTTCGATGACATATAGAACTTTTGAATTAGGAATTCAATCATTCAAAACTATATTCATCATGGTACATAAAGTGAGTTTCTTATACTTAAAACTTACCTGTGGTTCATGAGTTGTAAGGGGAAACCCTTGTGCAATTGGTATTTTGAGCTTTTCCTCCTCTTCCATCTGTTGCTTTATATTTCTCATGAATTTTTGCTCTTGCACTTGGCCTCTTTTCTGCAAAACAAAAGATGTTATGTTTCTCAAGGTATGCATGGGCACTTGTTTATTGTGAAACATTTACTGCGAAATGACTGTAACAATAATTGTTATAACCATGTCTAGGTATAGTCTTAGTGTTGTTCATATACTTCTAATAACCCAAAAGTGCATTATTTAAATGATTTGAAAGGGTACAGAATCGGATTTTATCATAATTGTGTTTCTACCTCCGTTAGTTTCTTGAATAAGTGCATTATTTAACTGAGTTGAAAGGTTAAAGAAAACAATATTATCATAATTATGTTTATACATTTGTTAGTATTGTGAAAGGATGTGGAGAGATGACCCTTCTTATGCTCTTATGTTCTGTTCAATTTTTGGAGGAATCATGACTCTGAAACATACATGAATACATACAATGTTTATCACTCTGAATTCATACAATAGTCATGAAAATCAGTTCAAATCATACGAGAAAACTCAGTTTCTTCTAAATACAATTTATTATGAACAGGTATAGAGAGACTTGGATCTGAGATCCAATGAAATTTCTTGGAAACTAGAAAACAAAGGTAGATAACATATATCAATGATAAAAGAGAAAAGAGATGAACTCACTCATAATTTTTTTCTACCCCTTCCGCTTCGATAACTGCATAAAAATAGAAAAAAATTAAAAAATTAAAAAATGATTCATCACTTGATGAAAAAAAATTCTTAAAGATGATTATACATAATTGTTTAAGATAAAAACCAAAATTCAGAATTCCGAGAAATAGGACCTTTCACAATTTTGCATCTTGAACAATGCAAATCTTGTTTCTTTAAAAAATTTAAACTTTGAAAAGTGATTTAGCAGTTGATGACAAAAAATGTTTAAATATGAATATACATAATTGTTCAAGATAACAACCATAATTCGAAATTTCCATAAATAAGATCTTTCAAACAATGCAAATATTATTGCTTCAAAAACCAGACAAACCCCAAACACTACCTCACACATTGAAAATTGAAAACTCTTTCAGAATATCATAACCAGAACCAAATATTCTCTAACTTAGTGTCACTATTTGCACTCAGATTAGTTTAATCACCCTATTTATATTTAAGCACCTTATAGCATCGCTCGATGCTAAGACAATTTTTATATGATAGTGGAAAATTGTTAGGTTGCCACTCTACTCTATAGATCTTATAGTAAGGTTTGTATGTATCTTTTTTGTAACTGTAAATGTTGGCTAATTATTTTTTCTAACTACTAATCTCATTTCACACAAAACTTCAATCATCTAACATTCAATCCGAAGTTGGAGAGATTTAGAAAGTGGTAGTTGTGGGAGTTGCTTTCAAAGAGGAACATGTTATGATGTAATTAATAAATTTGAGTATTAACATTAATAACTATTGGGCACTAGATTTTTATACTTTTCTCTCCCATTTTCACCCACCTTTCTATCTCTTTGTTTCATTATTATTCTTAAACACATGAGGTAAACCCCTTTCTCTTACTTTACATGGGATATTTGATTAATGAAGTAATAGTCCAGGAGGTTTTACCTTTTTGCAATGTTAACTCTAATATTTTTACAGATTTGGAAAAAGAAGGAAGGTTACCACTGTGAGTCGTGGAGTGGCTCCTAATTCCTAGCATTGCCTTCACTCGCTACTATAATGCAATAGACTCTGTTTCTCCCCAGCGACATGTCAAGCTTTTTCATGGTTTCCTTTTGGAAATTAGGTTGTTGTTGCAATGAATTGTATAATTGTAGATATGTTGTTTTTCGAGGAAATATGTGATTTCCTGAATAGTTGTATAAAGAGGGCCTACAAGCTATGAATCGGGGTTAAGCCCCTTACATACAGATTTTGTAGCAGTATATTCTGCAATTAATTGAATACACAACATCTTGTTGTTTCACCTATAATTTGTGAGCTTATCGCAGCCCTGATCAGAGAGCTGGGCCACTCTTCTGATCAGGTATTGAGTTACCTTTGTTTCCATTGATTTCATGTTTTGGTTTGGTTTTTTTACTGATGTTCTAGTGTAATCTTTTAATTGCTGTGAATGTCTTTTTAATTCTGCAATCTATTTTAATTGTTGTTATAGTAGTATGTTTGTTTATGGATTTAAGCTTGTGATCTACAGCAAGTCATGTGATTGCTCCTACATATACTGTGCCATTATTCTTTAAATAACTAAAGCCTTTGGGTTGATAATTAATGTGGAAAAAAGGTTTGAATTTTGTTCACATCCCGACACCAACATTTTGGCAGCATTGCCGGGGAAGGCTAACAGGTGCAAGAACATGATCTGAAATTGATCTAAGGGTCGATCTCTCATCTTTTGGAGGGAATTTATTGCCCTGCTTTGAGTCTTAAGCATATTTCTCTGTTTTTTCTTTCCTTTCTTTATATTTTTTTCTTTATAATTGATCTCTCGTCTTGCGGAGGCCATTTTGCTACATTGCTCTAAGTCCTGGGCATAGTTTTCATCTTTCTGCTTTTTTATTATTTTTTGAAAGGGCCAACTTCTCGTCCTAAGGAGGGTATTTGATTACCCTACTTCAGGTGTTGAACTTTGACTTTCCTCTTTCAGTTTATTGTTTGTTTGAACCTACTCTATCGTCCCGAGGAGGAAGCTATCTGTCCTACTCTGGGTCTGGAGCGCTTTTTTTACTTTGATGAACCCTCTTCACAAATTGTATGACCAAGGATTTGAATAAGAGGGGCAAAGGAAGAGCTCGAAAGAAAGGAAAGGATATGGGAAGGAAGACATATGTTTAGGAGATCATTGAAAAATCTAAATCTAAGGCATCATCTCACACTGTTGTCAGGGTAAGGGTTTAGACAAAGTCTGAAGGGCAGTCTGTGGAGCAACCAGTTCCATCCATGGTACTAGAGGGAATTATTTAGACGGTGGGAGAATTAATAAATAGGGTATCAATGGAGGAGACATCCTTGCCCTCAACAGAAGGGGAAGAAATAGCAAGTAGAGGGTGAGAATAACTAAGAAATTTTATTGGGAAGAAGAACCTCCAAAAGGGTTTTCATGACCACGAGACCAAGGGAATGTTGTAAAACCTCCTACAGTTGAATTAAGCAATTCCTATTTGGAGAGAGAATTCCTAAAGGATTTTGCATCACCAAGGGACTTGTGGATGAAACCTCCTACATTTGAATGACTCCAAGTACCGGCTGCAGAACTAGTTGAAATCCCAAGTGAGTATTGGAGGGTATTTATGGCACCTGTAAGTTCTTCTATTGATTTTCCAATCGGAAATGTTGTAGGTGATGCACCGATGAGACCCATCCCTTTAACATCTCCTCCTATTTTCCATGGGCTTTCTTCTGAAGACCATGATACGTTCCTCCGAATTTGACATTGTTTGTTGAGGATATTATTATATTGTCAATGCTCAGAAATTAAAAATATTTCCTACTACCTTAAAAGGGACACCCCTGAGATAGTTCATGGGTTTAGGAGGGAGTACGATTACCTCATGGGAGGGGATGAAAGAAGCCTTCTTGGAGAAATACCAAGATTACTATAAATCCTGTGAAATTAAGGAGGAAATATTTAATTTTTCACATAAATAGGATGCAAACATGGAAGACTGTGTGGGACGATTCAAATATATATTGCAGAGGTCTCGCCATAGTGACCTAGATAAGGAAATTCTAAATATCATTCTTGTCCAAGCACTTAGGGAAGACTCCCTGCAACTTTTTAATATAGTAGGAAAATGGGACATGTCTAAAGAAGACTTCGACACTATCTGTGACTATTGCATTAAGTGTTCATAGGGAGCTACAAGGAATGGACAAGGAATTCAGTCATCAGAGACTTCCAGTGGAGGGGTTACAAAGGCAGAAATTGGAAGCCTATTGGAAAACCTAAGGACTGATATTCTAAGCGCATTATTCGCCCAGATGGACACTCTGCAAGAAAAACAAAAAAAAATGGAGTTGGAAAAGACTATGGCTATATTCTACCCACAATGAAAAAAGAAGAATCCTTTGAAGGAATTCCCATTAAACACAGAGGAAGCCTGCACAATCTATGAACAGACTCATGTGACCAGCTCGTGTCCTTCCTTAACTAGACTGAAGGAAGTTTTTCAAGGGGCAAGTGAAGAAAATGTGGTAGAGAAGTTGTACTTCATGGGGTAGAAGAAGCCATGGAAACCTCGACCACCAGCTATGAATCTAGGTATGTTTCAGGACCCATCTCATTATTTTAATAATTTTAATATGGGTTACCAATTTGCACCTTTTCAGCTATGTGGTCTCAATATCAGTATCCCCCTTGGCAACAATGGGTTCCGCAAGCCAGTCTGAATCCTTCATGGAATCTGAACTGGCGTGGACCCTCTCCTATTGGTCAGTTTTCTCAATCTATGCCTCAACAGCAACTTCAGTTTCCCTCCAATGTGCCTCCAGGAAACCCAACCCTTAGACCCCAGCTTCCTATCTAGCCCAATCTGAATCCTAATAAAAAAGGAGTCCAACAAACAGATACTCTTAACTTTCCATCTTATATCATTTCTACCATTGGACTTAATGAGATAAACCTATGATCCAGGAAGGTAGTAAATGCTCCCACTTCACCTATTATTATAGAACAAATTGACAGTGAAGATATAGAACCATAACAGAGGACAGTTGGGGATAAATCAGACCAAAACATAATGAACCAGAAACCTCCCCAATATGTTCCTAATCAATTTCATTCAACTTCTCCTCCATATCTTGAAAGAATGACCTTGAATAAACCAAACCCACAAGCAGAGTTTGATTTCCTAGGGGAATTGCAAAATCTCTTTGTTAAAATACCCTTGCTACAAGATATGAGGGATGTACCAATATATGAAAAAACTTTCAAAGAGTACTGCTCTAAGAAACTAGGGAAGAAACCTAACGATCCATTAACCATTCATGTGATGGGAAGATATCAGACATCATGTTAGGAAATATCATGCTTGTAAAATATGGAGACCTAGGAAACCCAATTCTAACAGTACAGATCAATGGGGTTGAAATCCCAAACATACTAGTAGATTTGGGAGCTTCCATCAATATTATCACCTCTAAAACAATGAACACATTAGGTCTTGGAGACATTAAACCAACCCCTACTATCCTAGAACTAGTAGATAGGTCTACAATTAAACCGGTAGGGAAATTGGAAGATGTGATTATTTCAGTAGATTCATGGCATTATCTTATGGACCTCCTTGTATTACAAACTTGATCTTCAGTTGGAGGTCATATATTGATCCTAGGAAGACCTTGGCTCGCAAATGCAGATGCCTACTTAGGGTGCCGATATAGGCATATGATAATATCAAATGGGACAGTTACAAAGGATCTTACTCTTTATCCTCCTACGGAACCTAGGGCCCATCTGAAAAATTATTAACCAGTCAAAAACCTCTACCAATAGAAGAGCCTGAACCTGAAAATGAAGAGGTTAGATGAGTCCTCACTATTGGGCAGGCCCTTCAATTTAAAACAGAAACCGAGGATGATGCCATTAATGTTTTTATTAATGATTCTCATTCTATTTCCAATTCAACTCGTCAAATTTTATAATCTTCTATGAGCTATGAAACATAGGAAAACATTGAACCAGAAGATGAAATTGAAGACATTCTTGTAACCTCATCCCATGATAGTATTCCAATTGAGATTGAACTGGGGAAAAAACTTAATATCAACCCAAATTTGTCTGAATCTCGGACAAAACAGCTTTTGAAAGTCATTTAATATTATCAGGAAGCTTTTGCCTAGGATTTTACCGATATGAAGGGGATCCCTGCTAACTTATGTACTCATCATATTTATATTAAGGAATATTTTTGCACTGTAAGATAGCCCCAAAGGAGAATGAACCCTTCTCTCAATAACATTGTCAAAGAATAATTACAAAAACTATTGGATGTAGGATTCATTTAACCCAACTCAGATAGCCAATGGGTATCTCTGCTAGTGATTGTTCCCAGAAAGAATGGTAAATGGTGGATCTATGTAGATTACAAGGAGTTAAATAAGGCAACTCAAAAATACCATTTCCCTTTGCCATTCATTGACCAAGTCCTAGATACCTTGGTTGGGAAGAAGTTCTTTTCCTTCCTAGATGAATTCAATGGATATAACCAGATCCAGATAGCCCGGGAAGACCAGGATAAAACAAATTTCACATGCCCAAGGGGAACCTTTGCATACAGGGTCCTCCAATTTAGCGTGTGTAATGCTCCTGCCACCTTCCAGAGGGAAATTCTAGGTATCGTTTTTTATTTGGTCAATGATAGCATTGAAATCTATATGGATGATTTTACTCCATATGGAAACTCATTTGAGGAAGGATTGGAAAATCTATAGAAAGTACTCAAAATATGTAACAGATCCATGTATCTCTGAGTACAATCAAATGCTATATGATGACAGAAGAAGGAATATTATTGGGACATTTTCTCTCAGTTGCTGGAATTTGAGTTGATCTGGCCACAATATAGGTAATATTACACTTCCCGGTACCCAAAACACCCACATAGGTACGTAGCCTCATTGGTTGTGCTAGTTATTATAGACGCTTTATAGAAAATTATGCTAAAATAGCACATCCATTTTTTCAATTGCTAACAAAAGACGCAAAATTCTTGTGGACTGAAGACTGTGAGACAACTTTCATGAAAAACAAGGGGCTAGTTTGTAAGGCTCCAATCCTCCGATGACCTGATTGGGCATTACCATTTCACATACATGTTGATGCTTCTCAAACAACAGTAGGAGATGTTTTAGGATAGGAGGTAGACAAAACACCGTATGCAATTTATTATGTCAGCAATAATTTAAGTCCTGCTGAACTAAATTACATGGTGACAGAAAAAGAATTCTTGGCTATCATTTATGCTGTCAATAAGTTCTAGCACTACATCACCGAGTATCCTACCTTTGTACATACTTCTCATGCAGAAATTAGTATTTGATGAACAAAACTATCACGCCTAGCCATGTTACAAGATTGTTGCTATTGCTTCAAGAGTTTGATATCGAAATAGTAGATAAACCAGGAAAAGATAATGTAGTTGCTGATTTCCTATGTAGAATGGATAGCAATGATGAATGCACACCTATAGAAGATAATTTTCCCGATGAACATATTTTTGTAGTTGCTACTAAACCTCCGTGATATGCAGATATTGATAACTATCTTGCTACAGGGAAAGTGCCTCCTCATTTTTCATAGAGGGAACAACAAAAAATTATTCATCGCAGTGCTTGATATTCTTGGATGGCAGGGTACCTTTTTCATATAGGAGCTGATAAGCAGATTCAGTGCTGTGTATCTGAGGATGATATTTATGAAGTATTGAAGGCTGCCCATGATGGCCCCTATGGGGGGAATTTTGCAGAAAAAATAATAGGCCATAAGGTGATACAAATGGGATATTACTGGCCTTCTATCTTTCGGGTTGCATGGAACTATGTCAAGAGGTGTGATACTTGCCAACGTATGGGGTAGCCCGGTCGAGCTGATGAAATGACGTTGCAGGCCCAGGTAGTCCTCAAACCTTTTGAGAAATGGGATATTGACTTTGTTGGACCCTTTAACCCACCCTCCCAGTAAAAGTTCCACATCCTGGTTTGTACTGATTACGTGACTAAGTGGGTAGAAGCGAAAGCTGTTGCGAAAGCAACAGAGCATGTGGTCTCATATTTTCTATTTGAAGAAATTTTTTCTCATTATGGTACTCCAAGAGAGATTGTTTCAGATGGAGGGGCACAATTCACATCACACATGATAGCAAATTTTATGCATAAATATGGGGTCAAGCACAAGGTGATGTCTCCATACCACCCCTAGGAAAATGGAAAAGTGGAAAACACAAACAATACATTGGAAATTATATTGACAAAAACCATGGCATACCATCATCGAGATTGGGCTCAGAAGTTTCCTGAAGCTCTCTGGGTCTACAAAACAACATGGCGAAATACAATTGGGTTTTCACCATTCGGGTTGGTTTACGGGAAATCCCCATTTTTTCCAATAGAATTTGAAATCAGTACGCTCATAACAACTCTTGAAGTTGGTTTGGATCTGTCAGATGCCCGGAAACACCGACTAGCCCAACTCAATGAACTAGATGAAATTCATTCAATGGTTGTCCAGAGAACTACTGCTATTCAGTAGTAGAGAATGAAATGGCATGATAAGTTTTTTAAGAATAAGGTGTTTCGGAGGGGAGATTGGGCACTACTCTATGACTCTCGCTTTAATATTTTAAGGGAAAACTTTGCACTTGTTGGATGGGACCTTACGAGGTGGACACTGTATTTGATAATGGAACATTCAGGCTAGTCACAATTGATGATACACATGCTTCATTCATAGCCAATGGACATTGCCTGAGATTATACCATCGCCCAGCCTCCAAGGATGCTTTCATCAAACACCTCTCTGAGAAATGTGGTTTGAAGGTTATCAACGCACAAAACTTTTCCTCTGCATCCTTGCCCTAAATAATAATAATAATAATAATAATAATATATATATATATATATATATATATATATATATATATATATATATATATATATATATATAAAAGAATAAAGAATTATATTGTTACCTATCGATTGCTGCTACTCATGATGTTGTTACTCAGTTTCTACTATTCATGGTGTTGTTACTCGATTGTTGCTACTCATGATGTTGTTACACAGTTTCCGCTACTCATGATGTTGTTACTCGATCAATGTTACTCATGGTGTTGTTACTCGGGTGCTGCTACTTGATGTTGTTACTCCTTGATCGATGTTGTTACACCAGATGTTGTTACTCACACTGCTATTACTACAAATGTTGTTACACCAGATGTTGTTACTCGCACTTTTGTTACTCCAGATGCTGCTACGTGCACTGTTGTTACTCCAGATGTTGTTACACTGGATGTTGTTACTTGCACTGTCGTTACTCCAGAAGTTGCTTCTCACACTGCTGTTACTCCAAATGCTGTTACACCAGATGATGTTACTCGCATTACTATTACTCCGGATGCTGCTATTTGCGCTGTTGTTACTATGCATGCTGCTACTCACACTGCTGTTACTCTGGATGATGCTACTCGCACTACTACTACTCCATATTTTGTTACTCCAGATACTGCTACTCGTACTGTTGTTACTCCATCCGCATCATTACTGCGTCGTCATCCTACCAACCGTCACTTCGTCTAGGTAGGCCGCCAGGTATGCCTCCACATGAATTTTACCAATTTAATTAAATATCCCATGTGAAGACTATAATGCTGCCGATGGAAAAATTTAAGTTGGGGAGGGTGCCGTCATGATTTAATAACGACGTAATAATGATTCTGTAAGCCATTATTATATATTCGTCTGTGGTACACCCTACGATCCTTCTCAATACTCTGTATAATCATTAAAAGCATATTGGGATCTGTAACATGTCCTTTCTACCCCATATGAAACAATTTCTATTTTATTCACCGCACAAACCATAATTTTTTATGATTTTCCTTGGTTCCCGAGAATTACCATCTGTATTTACCATTACCACCTTTCATTTTCACCATGCTATTTTTTTGAATTTGGTATCCACCATTTCGCCCAATGGTCTATTGTTCCAAGAAGTGTTGTTACGAGTCCCCACAGTATGGGCAGACTGGCTGTGCAGCATGAGCCTAAAAATATAGCTTCGGTCTGCACTAATCCAGAGGTATGGAAAATCTTTGTCAATGCATTGTGGGGTACCTACTTCAACAGATTGCAGGGGTTTGATAGGGGAATCAGAATGGAGTTTTCACGTAATTTGGATAAGAATCACTCGCGGGTCAGAGGATTGGAATTTCCTGTCACAGAAGAGGTAATTATATAAGTTAGTAGGTTGAGATAGCAAGGGTAGCAATGGTTTTCTCAGAGAGTTTCTTGAATTATTCTTGCAGGCAGGGGAAAGTGTCGTTCAATTGGGGAGAGGATATGAGCGTGAAACTGTGTCGTATCCTTGGAATGAAGGCGCAGGTTTTGTAATGAAATACATAACTTGCTTAGGTTGTGCCACAACTCTATTTAAATATCATTTTAAAATTCTAACGCACCTTTTATTTCCACAGGCCTAGGTGCATGCCTTAAACATGCCCTTCTTCCTGTTGAAACAGTTGCAGCACATGACACAGTCTACTTGGCATTCGCGCCAAACACCGGTTGTGCTCTCCAACCATGGATTGGTGCATTTACTGGTCATGCATGCAATAAATAGATTTCAGGTCTCCTGGGAGGAACAATGTGGATCCTTAAAAGAGGTGATAGCAGTTTTTATTACTGCCAGAGAAGAGGAACCGGTCTCTGCAATTGGTTTAGCAGAAGAAGAACATTCAGAGGGAATTGATCAAGAGGAACCCAAATAAATGGAAATAGAGGTTGATTAGGAGGAACCCGAAGAAGTGGAAATGGAGGTCGATCACGAAGGACTTGAAGAAATGGGAATAGAGGAGGTAATTGGCGGCACAGTCGAGGTTGTCACACAAAAAATAGCCTCACCCAAGGAGTCCACAGATGAAGGAATTATGGATATCGTGTATGAAGTCGAGACTATCATACAGTTGTCAACTTTTGTCAATAAAGAATAGGAGAGTGAAATGGCAGACAGAGGGATGGCAAGTGATGTTGTTTTGCAAGAAAAATCATCACCTGCCCGAGTAGATATGGATATTGAAAAAATTGGGGGTGTTACACAAGAACCACCCTTGATTCAGCTAGAACAGGGAAACAGAGAAGCAATTCATGACGAAAAAGAAGATAGAGAAGGAATAAACCAAGAGATATATATTATCCCACAAGAACCAGTATTGACCCCAGAAGCAGAAGTAGTGCACAAAGGACAGGAGGACAGAAGGGAAACAACCCTCAAAATCGACGTTGTGCCATAAGAACTAGCGTCGATCCCAACTGAAGTAAAAAGACATGAAAATATGGCTAAAGCTAGAAACATGGATGATGAAGCCACTCCCTGATTTCCGTTCCAGTCCATGATGCTGAGAGGAGTGAGGGGATTCCGCTCACCCAAACGATTAATGAAGGAAATATTTGTTCCACCAGTGTTTAAATTTGTTGACATGGCCAATATCGGCCCAGTCATTTTCGAATCTCTGTTGGAGCACTCAGAGGCTCGCAAAGAACACAGGGTTGCTGTGGAAACATAGGAACATAGAGTGGTCGATGGAAATGCTGACCAGATGGGAGGGGTCCCTGAAGTGAATATAAAGGAAGAATCCCCTGAAGATAGGGAGCCTAGCCAGAGAGGCTTAACAAAAAAATCAGCTGATAATATAGGCAACATTTCGCCGCCCCCTGAGCATATCATAGGCCCAGAAACTGAGTTTATTATGAAATAGGAATGGATTGAATAATGTGAGAAAAGAGAATTAACTCTCAAGAAGAGTTATCAGCTGCAGTTTAATGAAATCATGAGATTGAAGAGGGAGGTTCAGGAGTTGAAAACACAAGTTTCCCGATTGAAAAAGAAGGTAAAAATATACAAATGGAGGGTAGTAAAGCCAAAAATTGAGGTTTCCTCTGCTACACAGACTGGCCCGATTAAAGAATTGTTTGAAAGCCGATAATTTTTCTTGGCCACTGAGATCCAGAAGTGGCAGTCTGCTATGAGTGACCATAAGAAATAAATAATTCAGGTTCAATAACAGGCTGTCGGGATCATCACAGGATACATAGACTAGTTAGATAAGGCAAGGTTGAAGCAAGCTAAACAAAAGGCGATAATAGAAGAATTGGAAGAACAAGTTCAGTTGTTGCAATCAAATAAGGAGAAAATGTTCTCTCTGGCACAATAGGCAATGGCCTGCAGACCTCCTGCACATAGCTATGCCTTATTCCTTCACGAACAATTATTTTTCTTTTTTCTGGAAAGTATATATAAGGGGATTTTTCACGAGATTGAGGACCCCATTTAATTTCTTCGTATCCTAAAAATTCATGATATTATAGGACGACACTTAATGTGTGAGGTCTACATGCATGGGTACTTCTTGAGGCATGATCAGTCTTTTAACCCCATTCCATTCATGGGGGGCATTCATTTAAGAGCTTTTACCTCCTATACCATCAATCAAATTAACTGGAGAAAGGCTTGTGATACGTTCGAAGAGAACCAAGTCATAAGGCCGCTAATGATGAGGAAGGAGCATGGCCAGTCATCAAACACTTATAACAAGCATTACACATTTCTACAGATTGAGGGGCATAGAGAACACATGTTGGCAACCTAGAAATGGTGTGTTGACCTATGTGTTAGATAAATTACAATGTCTAGTGAGGAAGCGCTGGATAGTTGTCAAAGAAGGTGGATGTTGTCATCCTTAGCCATCATAGGACGAGAACCATTTGGGGCAGCTAACTTTGCATGGGCTATAGAGGTCATGCCACATTTTGTAGCATGCATTCAAACCTGTGGGGTTAGATGGATGGGGCTGAGGTTTTAGTTTCCCCTTTTTTGGTTGCCAACCGAGAAATATATTCATGCATACAACATTGACCCAGATTGGTGGAAGGATGTTGTTTTCACAGAATGTTATAAACCCCCTGGGATAGAAATGGTTGAAGAATATGATCTCACATAGCTTCATGCTAGTCACAGTCTATCCAACCCAAATCTGAGGAGACGATGACCTGCATGAGGACATGTAGATAGACCAATTGGGGGGAGATGTTGGGCACCGGATTTGTATACGTTTCTCTCCCATTTTCACCCACCTTTCTATCTCTTTGTGTCATTATTATTCTTAAACACATGAGGTAAACCCCTTTCTCTTAATTTACATGGGATATTTGATTAATTAAGTAATAGTCCAGGAGGTTTTACCTTTTTTCAATTTCAACTATGATATTTTTACAGATTCGGAAAAAGTAGGAAGGTTATAGCTGTGAGTCATGGAGTGGCTCGTAATTCCCAGTGTTTCCTTCACTTGCTGCTAGAGCGCAACAGAATTTTTTTCACCCCAATGACATGTCAGTATTTTTCATGGTTTCCTTTTGGAAATTAGGTTGTTGTTGCAATGAACTGTATAATTGTAGATATGTAGTTGTTAGAGGAAATTTGTGATTTCCTGAATAGTTGTATAAAGAGGGCCTGCAAGCTATGAATCGGGGTTAAGCCCATTACATACAGATTTTGTAACAACATATTCTGCAATTAATTGAATGCACAACACCCTGTTGTTTCACCTGTAATTTTTGAGCTTTTCGCAGCCTTGATCAGAGAGTTGGACCCACTCTTCTGATCAGGTGCTACGTTACCTTTCTTTCCATTGATTTCATGTTTTGGTTTGGTTTTGTTACTGTTGTACCAGTGTAATATTTTAATTGCTATGAAAGTCTTCTTAATTCTACAATCTATTTTAATTTTTTTTACAATAGTCTGTGTATTTATGGATTTCAGCCTATGATCTACAGCAAGTCATGTGATTTGTCCTGCATATACTGTGTCGTTAGTCTTGAAATAACTAATGCCCTCAGGTTGATAATTTACGTGGAAAAAGGGTTTTAATGTTGTTCACATCTGGACACCAAGAATAACATTCTAATATTAAGTTTTAATATTAATATTTTTTTATTTTATTTTATTTTATTTAATATTAATATTTTTAATCATTTTTCTCTAATATTAACATTAATTAATAAATTTTAGTGTTAATATCATTAATATTAATAACATTTTAATATTAAGTCTTAATATTATTTATTAATATTAATTTAAATATTAATATTAATTATTATGAGTGCAAATATTAATTTTACTTTTAATATTATTAATATTTATAAATATTAATTTTAACATTAATTATTAATATTAATAACATTAACTAATATTATCATGGGGAATAATCATGGTCACAATGAGATTGTCTTTGGGTCCAATGTCACATTATGAAAACCATGGTCATCCATGGTCCAATGTCGCATTGTGTCAAAGATTGTCTCAATATGAAAATTACCCATGGTCCAACGTCGCATTATGAAAAATATTGTCTCAATTTGAAAATCAATCGTTTTCAACCATGGTCCAATGGCACATTGTGAAAAATATTGTGTTAATATGAAAATTTACCATGGCTAACAATGGTCAACCATGTTTATTTTAGGGTTTATAATATCTATTTAAACGTCGCATTGTGATGTAGACTAGCTACAAAATACCAGAATACGCTGTGGAATTGAGTTTTAAAACTCCACACAAAATCCCTTTACTTGCAACAGAGTTCAACCTTGGAATTTCGTAGCATACATATGCGCGTGAATCAACAGTGGAATTTTGTAACATACACATACCATACAATAAACTCGAGCCAATGAAAATATGTGAGTTTCTTACCAGAGGGTCCCACAGCAGCTCCAACCAATCACAGATGATTGCAATTCCCATGACTTATAATATAACTTAAACGTTAAACTTTATCTTTTGTGATTTGCGATGTTGTGACGTGCAGCCACGTGCCTTCCCCACTTTGCATAGAAAAACCTTTAACTTACCTTTTGATCGCCTTAATGCTAACTCTCAAGAGTTACAATATGCGATATCGCTCCTGGCACACCTTCAATCTCTATCGTTGGCCCTTGCTCGATTTGACGGTCTACGCTACACCCTCATCGTACCACTTTGCATCGCAAGTTAAAAGCTTTAACTTTTGAAATGTTAACCATGAATTCTGTTATTTGTGATGTGAAAAAACGTTACGGTTTTGATGTGTTTTATCATTGTTGATCGGTATCGGATCTACGGTCCTCATCGAGCCTGAAATTTTGATTGGTATTTATCCTACGGTTAACACAGTATTCAATTCAACAAAGGAAATGTGCAAAAGTTAAGGCCTCGTTGCACTTGAAAATCCAATTAGACTTCTTACTGTGCAACTTAAATATAAATGTTCGATTTCAAAGAGATTTAAATAACCAAGTTAAAACAGGGAACCCGATTAAAGCACAAAACAATTAGAGTTAATTTGGAAATGAAGTATTGTTTTAAAACATAGATTCTGATCAAACACAAAACACTTGGAATTAATTTGGAAATGGAAAAATCAGAGCCAAGCCCTTATATGGTTGATTTTTACATTTACTTCTTCTTTTCTGTTCTCTCCTTTCTCACTACGGATGGCAAAACCCCACAATGGTGGATTTGGTTCGGTTTTATTCCTTTCCGAAAATCCCCATATGGTTAAGAAATTTTCGTTCGGTTTCAAAACAGTTTATTCAAATAAATACTTAACTAATCCTAATTTAACCATTCTTTTATTCTACAAATTACAATGGCTAAGTTAGCCCAAATTAACTTAAACAAAGTAAAATGGAATTCAAAAATTATTCTTCTGCCCAGCAGAAGAAATAAACTCCAGTTGTAGCCTTTCACCTAGATGCTCCTGCATCAGGCTCCCGGGGTAAATTAAATTCATGGCTCTTGTCCATGAGCTCTTGAATAGAGTACCCTACACTTTGAATTTGGGCAACATCCAACCAAGAACAATCCTCCAGAGGATGGTCCTTCCATTTGACCAAATACTCTAAATATTCTTTCTTTCGTGTCTTCCTAGCTACCTGTGTGTCTAGAATCTATTCAATTTCCAAAGGTTTTGCTAAAGGCATCTATTTAATCCATGATCTCTCCTCATCCTGGGTGTCTTATGTTCATCTCTCCGAACTGTCTTCCTCATCAACAACAGTGTATGGCTATAGATCTGCCACATTAAAAATGGTCAATATTCCCACACCCAAAGGTAACTGCAACTTGTAAGCATTCGTAGAAAACTTCTGAAGAATTCTACAAGGCTCGATCTTTTTCATCTTCAATTTATTGTATTCACCTTTAGGAAACCTATCCTTGCACAAATGTGCTAGTACTAGGTCTCCTACTTCGAATTGTGCCTCCCAGATTTTCAAATATTCTTGTTGTTTATATTTTTGTTATTGTCTTGTAATTTCAATTTGACCTATTCATATAGATCGTTGATTTCTTTCGCGAAATCTTCATCATCAACACTCCTGCATTCTAACTGACCCAAATCCCACAACTCAAGTACTCCACATGGGTGCATTCCATATAGGATTTGGAAAGGACTTCTATCCATGCTTCTGTTGGGCGAGTCATTGTAAGCAAACCCTGCTTGCGCAAGCACATGATCCCACTGTCTGGAATTTTCACCAACCAGACTCTTATTCACAACTTCAGTTTTCCCATCTGAATGTGGATGATAAAATGAACTAAAATTTAGTTTTGTGTCTAACTTCTTCCACAATGTTCACCAAAAATGGCCTGTGAACTTTACATCCTTGTTTGAGATGATAGACTTCATCAAGCCATGTAATCTAAATATCTCTGAAAATAAAAAGTGTGCTACATGTATGGCATCACTTGTCTTTCTGCATGGAATGAAATGTGCCATTTTGGTGAAACGATCCACCAACACCATGATGGAATCAAATCCCCACTATGTCTTTGGTGTACCTAAGACAAATTCTAAGATGACTGAGTCCCATGGTATGTTCAAAATGGGTAAGGGTGTATACAACCCTGGATTCTGGCCATGTCCCTTCGCATGTTGACACACTTTACACCTGATCATGAAACTGTGTACATCCCTTCGCATTCTGAGCCAATATTAAAAGTGCCTCAGCTGATCCAAAGTCTTATCTATGCCTAAATGTCCGGCCAAACCTCCACTGTGTTTTTCCTGGATTAAGTTCTCTCGCATAAAACATTCCGACACAATTTTCCTCCTTTGATCAGCAACCCCTGTTGCATGTTATAGTCCAACCATGTACTATTGTCTCTCAATGGTGGATTCTGGCAAGCTTCATAAGCCTCCTTGATATCTGCATCCACTTCATACAAGTCTTTGAGATGCTCAAATCCCAACACTTGCACTTCGCTTTCTTGTAATATCAGAATTCTTTTGGTTAATGCATATGCTACCTTGTTGGCATAACTGTTGACGTGTTTCAAAACAAACGTAAAACTCTGCAATTACTCCACCCACTTCGCATGTTTATGATTTAGCTTGTGCTGCTCCATAATATATTGTAACACAAAATTGTCTGAAAATGAGACAAATTCATTTTCCAGCAAATAATGTCTCCAATGCTTCAATGCTTGGATGACTACATAAAACTTTTTGTCATAAGATGTATACTTCTACATGCTCTCATTTAACTTCTCGTTTAAGTATGCTAATAGATTATCTTCTTGGCTGAGTACTACACCAATGGTTGTCCCACTGGCATCATAATGAACCTGGAAAATTTTGTTGAGGTCTAGAAATTTTAGGATTGGTTTTTCTGTGATCTTCTTCTTCAAAAACTTAAAACTTCTCTTAGTAGATTGTATCCATTGAAAAGGCTGATTTTCCTTCTTAATGGTATCCAACATAGGTGCAAAAATACCACTAAAGTTCTTAATGAACTTCCGATAGAAACTTGCCAATCCATGAAAAATTCTTACTTCAAACAAACTTTTGGGAGATGGCTAGCTAACTATGGCTGCAACCTTCTCTAAGTCCATCTTCAACTCATTTTCAGAAATTAAAAATCCTAGATAAATCAATTCTTTCTTCAGAAAAGAATTTTTTTTTAAATTCATAAACAATTTATTGTCCCGCAACTTTTCCAACACATACCTGACATGCTGAAAATGTTCTACCTTCGTCTTGCTGAAAATAAGTATATCATCCAGACATAAAATCACAAAATTACCAATGAATTCTTTGAACATATAATTCATCAAACACATGAATGTGTTGAGTGCATTTCTCACCTCAAAATTCGTTACCAGCCACTCGTACAAGCCTTCATCGATCTTGAAAAATGTTTTCTATTCATCACCTTCTCTAATCCTAATCTGGTGATAGTCACTTTTCAGATCTATCTTTGAAAAGTACAGTGCTCCACTTAGACAATCCGTCATATCATCCATCTGAGGTAAAGAAAACCTGTACTTGATAGTGATCTTGTTTATCGCTCGGGAATCAGTGCACATCTGCCATTCACCTCCTTTCTTGGGAGCTAAAACAGTCGGAACAACACAAGGGCTAAAACTCTCCCGAACCAGTCTTTTATCCAACAATTCATGTACTTGCTTCGTGATCTCCTTATTCTCTTTCGGACTCTTCTGGTAAGTAGCCTTGTTTGGAAAAATGGCTCCTCGAATAAAATCAATATGGTGACTAATGCTCCGCTTTGGTGGTAGTTTATCTGGTAGATCATCTACCAAAATATCCCTAAACTCTTGCAGCATGTCCTGTATTTCCATACGAATATTAGTTATTTCTATATGCATCAATACTACTCTTGGCCTTCACACAACTGCATAATTTACCTCATTCTCCTCATTTTTTTGCAGAAACTCCTTTCCACCTATCAATAGTGTTTTAGTACCACTAGTTTCTACAGTCTCTTCTTCTTTCATGGGAAATAGCGTATTCTTTACCCCATCCTTCACAAATGTGTAACAATTCTTTTCCCCATCATGGATGGCCTTTTTTTCATATTTCCATGGTCTTCCCAGTAGAATATGACACACGTCCATAGGCATAATATCGCAAGTTACTTTGTCCTTGTAGTTGCCAATGTGAAACTCCAGCTTGCACTGCTCATCAACTAGCAGTTGGTGTCCTTTTTGCAACCAAGACACCTTATAGGGAGTCATATTCTTCGACTTCTTCAAACCCAATTTTTCCACGATCTCAGTGGCTACTAGGTTATCAGTACTTCCACTATCTATAATCAATTTGCAAAATTTTCCATGTGACTTACACATAGTCTGAAATAAGTATTTCCTCTGCGTCAGATCAACCACCTCCTTAGCTATTTTTAGTAAAACCTTTTTGAACACCAAGGCCTCTTATGTTTCAGGTACACTCTCCACCTCTTGTCACACTACCTCTACTTCATCAGGTTAAGAAACATTCACTCCCCTCTATCCAGGTGGCTCATTTTCAGGACATTCAAAAGACCTATGTCCCCATTTGTGACACTTGTAACACTGGTAGTTATTTCCTCTGCCTCTGCCATTACCTCTTCCTCGCTTGTATGGCCCTCCACTTATGGTGTTACCTTCCTTCTCAGCTTGTCCATAAGTCTTTGAAATATTTCCCTCTTCATTACTTTCAGTATTTCTACCTCTACCAAAGTACTGTCATCTTCTGCTACTAGATCCATGTCCTCTTCTTGCATTCTGCTTCCTCATAATATTTTATTCCGCCTTCAAATCACACTGGTATTATTCCTGTATAGTTATGGGGGAAAAAATATTGATATCATCCAAGATTTCCATTCGTAGACCATTCACAAATCTGACTGTCTTCTCCTGACTTGGGCTCTTTGGGGAAATACCTAATGTTATGGCGATCATTATAAATTTGGTGGTGTACTCCTACATACTTTTCTCTTATATCTACCTAAGTAATGCCACGAGATCCACTAGTCCTCTATATATATAATGGGGTTAAGTTATGCCTTTATGAAGGTTTTGAAATCCTCCCACTTAGTCACTAGAGGATCTCCCTCCAACCTGAAGGTCTTCATGTGGGTTTCCCACTAGGTCAAGGCATGGCTCTCTAATTTGAATTGACCAAATGAAATCACTTTTTCTTTCTCTATATGATGAACACTAAAATAAAATTCTAATTGTTGCAACTATTGATTTAACTTTAGATCATCAAAATCACCTTGATACAACCTTATGTTAACCTTTTCTCTTGACACGTGATAGATTCAAAGTTAAAATGGATCTACAATTTTTCTAGTTGTGATTAGTAGTGTGACATTTTTAGATGATCATTATTATGTATATGTTTGAAATGAACATGATCCTTTGAAATTTACATCATTGCAAATCCAAATAATAATAAAATAATGAAGACAATGAATGATAACAAAATGAAATGATTAAGATATTGAATCGTTCTCAATTTACTTGAAAGGGATCAATGCCAATCTAGATTATTTATTTTTAGCAGAGTGACACAATTTGTTGATGATAGAAATTATGTTAATTTCCTAGATGAATATGATCATTTTAAATTTATTTAGTTTCCTTGGTTTGTTGAGAACATAGAGAGTATCATTCAGAAGTATAGTTCAAGAACCAAATGATGAATAAGTTAAATAGAAATAAAATAACAATGTTGAATAATGAAAAATGTACATTGAAATCAATACATATACACATACATGTATAAATTATTTCAATATACATGTCAATTTATAGTTGTATTGATTTCGCTGTACCTGTCGATTTCTAATATATTATCTCAATGTACATGTCAATTTTTATTTCAATTTAGTATACAAATACATAACTTATGATTTCACTATACATGTCAAATTATAAAATATTGGTTTCACTATCCATGTTAATTTCAATTTTTAATTCTTTAATATATATATATATATATATATATATATATATATATATTTGTAACCTAGAGGAACCCAGTAGCCCGCCTGACACATAACTACCAGCAAACCTCTGGGGGGTTACGAATTGTCCTCCTACCCACATCCCAGATTATAGTAGGGGGATTTGAACCTTGGTCTTTTGAGTTACAACAATTTCACATTTCTCGGATAACCAATTGAGTTTCCCCCCTGGGAAAAATCTTTAATATTTTAATTTTAGTTTTACTTTCTATTTTAATTTCAATGATAATAACAATTTACATTTTTTATGTCAATTTTGATTTCTATTTAACTTTATAATACATTTATTTTAGTGCACATGTCTTTTTCTACACATGTTGATATATAAATGATGAAAAGTGTCCACTAAAATCAACATGTTGATTTAAATTTGCATATTGCTTTATACACATACATTGATATAGAAATCATAAAATGTGTACACTCGAATTGATTCTTTAATTTGGATGATATTTCTATTTATAAATGGATTAATCTATTAATGACAAAAAATGTACACTAATTTCAATGCATTGATTTCAATGAACATGCCAATTTCAATTTCAATTTTTATTCAAATTCTAATGCATTGATTTAAGTGTACATGTCAATTTCTAGATGTGATGCAAGAGCATCAACCCCATGTTTTCCAGACAAAGAGTGACCCATGTAAATTATAGAAGATATATATATATTAGGAATGTAGGTTGTAATCTTCTAGGTGTCCCATTTTCATTCTACTCATTTTTCAGTTTGTTTTGGTATAGCTCAAGTGGGCCTTTGTAAATGGAACATGTGTAGAGTAGGAATCTAGTAGTTTTAGGCTCCAAAGGGATGTCCTATTCTCGATGTTTCTTCTGAGATATTTTCTACTTAGTGTCTTGTATATGTAAATGTGTGTGTATGATAGTATGGTGGGAAGATGTCTCCGGGAATTAAAGGTTTAACAAATTGGAAAGCAATAGCTCCTAGTGCATTATGAAGGTAGAATTTTTACTTCGTATATATTTACTGATAATAATGAAGGTTGAGTTTCTCTACATACTCGTGTTTTATTCTTTGCATAATTACTTGTTGGAATGGGATCTCCTAACAAGCTACAAAACTAGTCAATTTTGGTTATTTTTGTTATACTTAGTATACTGCAGGGGTTTTGGGGTGGGTCAAAGCCTCGAAAGCATTGTAATGGGGTTAAAGGGTAAACTAGGGGTCTGAAAACCATGGGTTGCAGACCATAGGAATGTTAAAGCTAGATTTTTGTAAATAGAGAGGCATTTCGGATTGTAAGAGGTAGGATTTGATGAGCTATTGATGCGATCTATTATGTAAGCAATATGTTGGGGTTTTGGGGGAACAGACTCCTACTGCTTGTGTGCACAGAGATCCTAGTCCAGCTGTGTGCGGACCCTGCTTCTGTGTGTGCAGGTTGGGAAGGGAATTGTAAGGGTGATGAATGAATGAATATGCAGGATTATTAGATCTGAATCTGTGAGTACTATTGAAGAGATTGCTGATAATTACTATGTTATGCATTTTATGTCTTTTTGTTGTGAAAGTTTGTATGATTGGATCTATTTTGATCTACTTATATCATGCTACGAAAGTTTGTGTATTGAAGTAAATCTAGATCTTTTATGTTTTGGTTATGTAATGTTGTTATATAATTATAGATCTAGTGCACGTGGATGCAATTGGATACATATTTAACCCTGCACATAGACGAGGTAATCTGAATAGAACGCAGCTCTTCTTGCCTAACCCTTCCTTTCTCAGGGTGTGAAAACCTGGTTCCAGCACCCACTCATTCTACTTCAAGTGAGACTATGACCTACGCAAGGGGGTCATTGCCGAAAGGGCTAGTATTATAGGGGTTTGTTGGCAAACCTTGCACACCAAACCTGGGTCAAGACCCCTCAAGCCAAAAAATGGTTCTGTTATCGAGACAGGAAGAGATCTGAGAAAGGGATCAGGTAATGACAAGAGAATACTGGAAGCCTGAAAAAAAAGAGATCGAGGACTGGTTCGAAAGGCAGATCCAGGAGTTTGCAGTAAGAGAAAACCGAAGTGAAAAATTAACAGCAGAAAGTTCGAAGAATAGGTGCGTTCTTACTGAAAGCTATGAAATATTATTTGTAACATTTGCAATTGAGCTTCAAGAGTGGCTGGCTAGGCTAGTATAATTCCAGAAGTGCTGGAAGGATGAGCGAGTCACTCAGTGGACTCCAGATCTTCTTGAATAGCTAGAAAGAACAAATAACACTATTACACACATGGTGGATCACTAGGTGGATAGTGTGCTAGGAGGCTTTGTGATAGTGTTTTCCATTGATCAATTTGTATCATACTCTGAGGTCGAGCGATGATTCTTCAAAGGATTCCGGGGCAAGTTTTTGAGGACGTTACCATTACTTATCAAGAATTTGATGTGCGAGAAGAGCATTCTATGTAGCCATACCGACTAAATGACCTTGGATCCATACGGGAGTGTGACACGTAGTGGTAAGTATTATTGGACCAACCTTGATGGAGGAAGGGCTACCTATAGCCTAGTGAAGGAACCAGCCACATCACCACCTAGGGCATGCAGGGGTAAGAACTCACCTATAACGTCGTCCCTAGATAGTGATATGGCTACGCATCTGAAACTACCTACCTTCAAGGGGGTAGGAGATGAGGACATGGATCGATTTTGGTTCATTGTAGACTCTATCTAGACTATGCAAAACGTGGCAAGCAATACAATAAAAAGGGTGCAACTGTCTTTAGAATTTGAAGACAGAGCTCTAGACTGGTATATGCGATATGTTGCCCAGAATGGAACCGCCTCCATTCAAGATATTAAGGATGCTCTAAAGAAACAATTCTGTAAACCAAAGTCCCATTCCCAGTTAGTGGCGGATGTAAAGGACTTCAAACAAGGTGCATCTGAATTAGTGTGGGAGGCAGATCAATGGTTAAAGAAGGAACTTAGGGAAGGGGGTTTCGAGTATGATGATAGACAACATACGGAATGGTTCATCACCATGTTGTTACCTCACCTGTGCACACCAATTAATCAACAAACCTTTGAATTGCAGGAGAAAGCTGTAGAAGCTGCTATGAAGTTAGAAGCTTCTCCCCGGGAGGATACCTTAGCAGGAGTCCAATAGATCTAGGAACAAATTGGGGCAATGCACCTAGAGATACAAAACCTATGAAAAGAGCAAGGAAAAGACATCTACATGGATCTTTGGTGTATACGTTGCCGAGTGTCTGGTCACACAAAGGATCAGTGCCCTCTACTAACTGATTATATGCAAGCTGGAGGACCTAGCCTACTGCACCCAAAGGTAAGTAGGGAACCTATCCTTTTGCGACCAGGATCAAGCGGATCTGCACTATAGTGTGATGATTGTCGGGTAGCAAGCCTACACGATACAAACCATTTCCCTCAGCTGGGTCTGTATGTCTTAGAGATAAAACAAAAATGTGGTGATTCTGTCGATCCATAGAACATGAAGAGAAGAATTTCAAAACGTATGACTTGATGATGGATCGCGGGAACCTATATCGGGTGCAATCAGACCTTGCATCGCCTAGACTAACTACACACTTTGGAGGATCACCGGCCCGAGGCAGAGGAGACTGGGGAGGAAGTGCAGGCCGAGGACGAGGTCAGCTAATTTGTTATAATTGTGGAGAAACAGGGCACTTTGCCAGAGAATTCCCTAATCCCACCAGGCCGTCATGTAAATACTGCAAACAGCAGGACCATGAGGTAGAAGATTGCCCGATCTTGATAGCCAGAATGCAGGAAAAACATCCTACCCCTATGCAGAACGTACAAAGGGTTAAAACTGAGCTAAGAGAAGCAAATCCAAGTGTAAAGGTCATAACACGTAGTGGGCTGGACACCAAGGGAAGTAAAGAGGTACCCTGCGAAGAACAGGCACTACCAGCAGCCCCTGCGCAGTCTCAAAGCAAGGAAGAAATTGAGACCTTTTTGAAGGCATGTCTAAAATTGCTCAGGAACCCACATGCCATAAGAAACCTCCTGGCTTTAATGAATACTTACGCAGCTTGACCCACCTTGATCCCTGAGACCAAGGATGTGCACAAACTGTATAGCTCTAAGAAACGCACAGGGAAAGAAATGGGGCTAACTACACAAATCGTGGACTATGAAATGGATTAGGTTAACTTGGATCTTGGATCTGATGCCAATGTTTTACCTAAGAAAACTTGGCAACAAATGGGGAAGCCCAAATTGGAATGGTCCACTATCCAGCTGCGCATGGAAAATCAACAGAAAATCATTCCCTCGGGTAGGTTACCAAAGGTTATGGTTGACATTGCAGGGGCAAGTGTCCTAGCTGACTTTGAAGTAATTGAGATAGTTGAAGATGCAGACCCCTACCCTACGCTCCTCAGACTAGATTGGGCAATGGACATGGGAGGCATTATTAACCTAAAAAAATGAAGCGTGGCATTTGAAAGCAGAGGCACGCATGTCATAGTACCCCCGGATCCCACGGAAGGTGCCCAGTATACCGAGCCTGTCCACACAAAGGAAGAATTAGATCATATCTATAAGATCACTGCATAAGATGAAGATCGGATTAACCCCACAGATGAAGGGATGCTCTATTCGGAAAAGGATAGTGAATTTTTTTCCGACTCTGATGAGGAGCTGGAGAATTGGCAGAGTCGGCTGCATGAGTTTTTGGCACTTTGCAGCCTTCAAACCGTCAGAAGCTTCTGTCTCATCTCTACCATGGAAAGAACCTTGCCTTGCCAAGAGGCCGGAGATGACACTCCAAAGACTATGAAGCCTAAGAGGTCCACAGAATGTAGGTCCGAGGTACTACCACTAACCCGATATGAAGCACCTATGCAGGGACCTGTCTCCCCTACCCAGAGGAAGTATTGGAGTAGGGTGATCTTGTGTATAGAAACCCCCTTAGCTAGATGGGCCCCAAGATCGGTTGACCCACATGGTGACCTACTCTCATGCAACACTCAAGGGTGTGCTTGACCCTTGCCCAACCAGATTATGGAATTGTCTACAATCATGAGTATATGGGAGAATTTGTGAACGACCAAAGAATTAAATCAGCTACGGACATATGACGTAGCCATCTTGCACAAAAATGCTCCTTCCATGAATGACATAAATGCTTCGAAAAGACTCCCAATGGACTTGCAGGATCACCATGTGTCAACCTTCCATTGAAATACGGAAGGAACCTCAATGTGTCAGCCATGCCCTGACATTACAGGGACACGACCTTAGATACAAAGGAAGAATGTCAGCTCATCCCGAGTTAATACAAAAAGACATTTACAAATGCAGAAAAAGGGCAGTAGATTATCAATATCACCATTTATGATAAGTGTTGACACCTAATCCTATGGATGGGTGTGCATATGTATTTTTGTATATTATTTATTATTAGGAAATAAGGAAGGCCAAGAGTCATTGGGAGCTGAATCCCAATAGCCTCACCTCCCATCTATATAAGCATGTACATTCTTCAGCTAATATACATTCTAGTTTTGAGGAGTTACCTCCTGGTTTGACATGGTATCAGAGCCAGCCCCACATTTGGCATTTCTGCCCTGTGGTGTAACTCCCTAACCTTTGCTCAGTCAATATTTTTTAATAGTTTTTGCTGCTCATTAATTGCTAGACTGTTATTCTGCATTTTTTTTTCCCTATTTAGCACTGACATTTGCAGCTCCAGCTCCTGCAGCTCCTGAAGACTGCAGTTTCTGTCAATCTGCAAATTGCAGCTCTGCCATTCTGCCATTCCAGCAGTCCTGCAACTCTGTCTTCTGCAGATTCAATTTCAAATTTTTTTTTTTTATGTAACGCCCTTTTGGGCCTCCTCCATTCTCCATCGACTCACCCACTTTCCTCACTCCATTCCCTCAACTCTGCGCCCTCTCCCAACGCCTTACCTTCCCTCAGCGCTCTCCCTACACTTCCCTCACGCATACACCATCGACTGCTTGCCTCCTGGTTCAATACAGCTCGGCCCTCTGGTATTAACACAATCACATATTGCAGCGCTCCTCCACATGGTATCAAAGTTTCCACTTTCTTGCAAAGACTCAAGATAATGTGAGTAAGTCGGATATAATGCTTTCACATATGCTATGAGAGGTATGTCCATTTTTACACCAGTGTTTTCAATGTCATGCATTATAGATCTTACTTCTGAAGCTAAAGCAAGGGGATCATCATTCTTCATTTCAAGACTGAACAGCTTAATCATCAATTGAACATTTTCTAATTTTGAATGTGAGTCATAGAGTTCTTTTAGTTTCTTCAAGGCTTCAAAGGCATTTGAGAATGATGAAATATGGCGACTCACCTCTTCACTCACTGAGGCTGCAATCAAGGCATAAGCCTTGCAGTTCTTGTTTTCCCAAATGGCAAGCTCTTTGTCTGAAGTGGGCTTCTCTGGTGGATTTTCTGCTTGTCCTTCACAGATTCCTTTCCACGGCTCATTAAAAATGAGTGTGTGTTTAATCTTCCGCGACCATTCAAGATAGTTCTCTTTGCCGGAGAGAACTATCCCAACAATTGAGATGAGAGAATGCATTAAACTGCTGGAAAAAATCTTCTGAAGAGGAAACAAATTCTGCTATAAAAACTTCGAACTCTTGAAATATTTCAAATAAAGGGGCAAAAACTCTTGCTGGAAAAAATTTTCTGAATTTAAAAACTCTTTCTGGAAACTAAATCTGCTCAAAAACTTTTGTTGGAGACTGAATTTTTAAAAAAGGACTCTTTGCTATAAACTGATTCTGCATAAAAAAAAATGTATTTTTTTTTGTTTGTTTGTTTGGGGAATAGAAAATTCGATATGGAATGGGGAATACGGAATGTGAATGGAAGTATTATGGTATGGAGGCGGTATGGGATGTAATGAATCGTGGTATTATGAAAGGCGGAGTGGTATATATGGGCAGAATGGAGGGGAGCAGTGTGATATTATGGAGGGGCGGTGCATACCATGACTTGCTTATTAAAATGGTGGTGACTTGCGCATTATATAAAAGAGACTTGTGTATAAATGACAGCGTTTTAATGTAATGACACAGCGTTATATAACACAGCCAGCATTTTAATGTAATCACAATAACGCATATATAACACAGCGTTGGATATATGTAATGTCAATATATATGAACGTGGTATTAAACAACGTGATATATGTTGAACTATGCAGACAGCGCGGGCGTGATTAAACTATGCAGACAACGCTATTTTATGAGTGGCGTGGTATGACAGCATCAGCGTTTAAATATATATGGAATGCGTTGGATAATTGGACAGCGTTAATGGACTGCTGTATTAATAAATACAATGAACAGCGTTTTATTTAAACCGGCGTTGGATGAATGTATGACACAGTTATTATATGGACAGACAACGATATAAAAACTGGAGTCGACTATATGGACAGAGGAATGAGAGGCATAGAGTTGATACCACAGTTGACTGACAAAGCGGTCTCATAAACGCGTGGAGGTGTATGCAGGCAGCGAGGGAGACAGCGTATTACATCTGGAGGAGCAGTATATTTCGCAGATAAATCCAAACTCAAGCCATCAGGGCTTGGCACAGTCAGGCTTAAACTGCCTGGTCTTCCTGATCATATCCTACATGAGGTTCTATACCTCCCGGAGTTGAAGAGAAACTTGCTGTCCCTGGTTGAAATCCGGCAGCAAGGACACTCAGTTCACTTGTTTGATGGCAAGGCAGAGGTCAGATCAGCATCATATCACTCACTTGTCATGGAGGGAATAGAAGAAGGGAGACTTTTGACGCTAAAAGGTTCATCTGCTCATGCTCAAAACTTTGCATTCAGTTCATATCATGATGAAGGTACATTTCCATCAAGTCTTTTATGGCATGCTAGATTTGGACACTTAAATTATGACAGCCTTCGTTTGTTGAAGAAAAATGGTGTTGATGGACTCCCTACAATTCCTAGAAAACCTAAGGAATGTGATGCATGCATTCTAGGAAAGCATAGCAAACAGCCATTTCATGATTCACACTCAAGAGCACATAGGAAACTTGAACTTGTTCATTCAGATTTATGTGGCCCTATGCCTATTGCTTCTGCAAATGGAAACAAATACATGATGACATTTATTGATGACTACACGAGAATGTGTTGGATTTACTTACTGAAGAATAAGTCTGATGCTTTTCAAACTTTCAAGAATTTTCATGCATGGATTGAAAATGATGCACAAACACATATTGGCTCTCTATGTACTGATAATGGAAAATAATACACCTCAAACGAATTTGAAAATTATCTTCGTCAACATGGAATCAAACATCAAACAATTGTGCCATATAATCCACAACAGAACGGTGTAGCTGAAAGAATGAACAGAACCATTTTAAATATGGTCCGCTCCATGTTATTTTTCAAGAATGTAAAATTGTTGTTTTGGGCTGATGCAGTTCTATGTGCTGTTTACATAAAGAATAGGTGTCCTTCAAGTTCAATTAGAAACAAAACTCCTTTTGAAATGTGGTATGGCCACATTCCTTCGGTAAAGCATTTCAGGGTCTTTGGGTCCACCTATTATGCCTTGATACCCAAGGGTCAAAGGAACAAACTTGGTGCTAGAAGCAGAAAATGTATCTTCTTGGGGTACTCCAATACCTCCAAAGGATATCGTCTCTGTGATGAAGCAAATAAGAAGTTTGTGATAGCAAGAGATGTCATATTTCTTGAATCTTCCAAGAGTGACAAGGTTGTTGAGTGGCAACTTGATCGCCTGGACAGATTCACACATGCAAAGTCTTTCCAAGAATTTGATAATGTGATTCCACACCTTGAAGGGGGGATTCCGATATTGAATCAAACTGTGGAATCATATCCTGAAGCACTCTCTCCCCCACATGAAGAAACAACCACGGATGACACATTGGATGACGTGATTGACAGAATTGGGAGATTGAATCTTGAATCAATCCCAACTCAGTCAAGTGACCAGCCTGGGCCATCTCAGAAAGGTCCTCCCAAATGGCTGACAAAGACACTGGAGGATGTTCATCCTGATGAGGTTGGAAAAACAGGAACAAGAAGTTCCACTCAAGAAATCGAAGGTGATGTAGATAATTTTGATTCCCTTGTTGATATGGATATTGCTTATAACTGTGAATTGAGTTTGTCTACAGATCATGAACCAACTTCCTTCAAAGAAGCCGCTTCTCATGATGAATGGAAAGAAGCGATGCAGAAGGAGTATGATGCCTTGATAAAGAATGGCACTTGGAAGTTGGTTGATCCACCTTTGGGAACGAAACCAATTGGCTGTAAGTGGGTCTACAAGAACAAGTACAAAGCAGACGGCTCACTTGACAAGCACAAGGCCAGGCTTGTGGCAAAAGGATTCGCACAGAAGGAAGGAATTGATTATGAAGAAACGTTTGCTCCCACAGCAAAATGGACCACCATCCGGACTCTCTTTGCCTTAGCAGCTCAGAGTGGATGGAAATTCCATCAGATGGATGTAAAAACAACCTTCTTGAATGGAGATCTAAAGGAGAAAGTTTATATGTCCCAGCCAGAAGGATTTGTGATAAAGGGTCAAGAACACAAAGTTTGCAAACTTGTAAAATCTTTATATGGCCTCAAGCAAGCACCACGAGCCTGGTATGAGAAATTGGCCGAGCATCTTCTGAAACTTGATTTCAAACACTTTGATCTTGATGATGCAACTTTGTTTGTTAAGAAAGTTGGAAAAACAGTTGTATATCTTGTGGTATATGTAGATGATCTTTTGATAACAGGAAACAATGAGAGCTATATTGCATCCATGAAGAAAAAGTTGAAGAAAGGTTTTGAAATGACTGATTTGGGTCATGTTCATTACTATTTGGGTATTGAAGTAATTCAACATCCTAAATTCATATTTCTTTCTCAAAAGAAGTACATTGGAGATCTCTTGAAAAAATTTGGCATGGATGATTGTAAACCCTTAAGCACTCCAATGGAACAAAACTTGAAGCTCACATCTATTGAAGGAAAGGAATTTGAGGATGCAACTAAGTATAGACAGCTTGTAGGAAGTCTTATCTATATGACCACCACCAGACCTGACATCTCATTTGCTGTTGGAATCCTCTCAAGGTTCATGCAAAAACCTTGTGAAGGACATTCGTCTGCTGCAAAAAGAGTGCTAAGGTACTTGAAGGGGACTCAAGACTTTGGACTCAAATATACACAGGTAGGCGACTTCATCTTGACCGGATACTCTGATTCAGACTTTGATGGCGACAAAGAAACAGGCGTGTCTACTACAGGTTACACCATGAGTCTTGGATCAGGAGCTGTCTCATGGAGATCACGCAAACAGTCAGTTCCAGTAGATTCCACGACCGAGGCAGAATATGTGGCAGCAGCTGAAGCAACAAAGGAAATTGTGTGGCTCTGGAAAATCCTGGAAGATTTGCAGATGAAACAAATGTATTCCACTCCACTCATGATCGACAACACTTCTGCAATAAATTTGGCCAAGAACCCAAAGTTCCATGATCAAACAAAGCACATCAATACAAAGTATCATCTAATTTGACATCATGTTCAGGCCAAAACCATCCATCTACATCATTGTTCCACAAATGAGCAAACTGCTGACATCTTCACCAAAGCACTTGGAAGAGAAAAGTTTGAAAAGTTCAGATCGATGCTTGGACTCACCAACATCCCTTCGGATTAAAAGGGGGAATGTTGACACCTAATCCTATGGATGGGTGTGCATATGTATTTTTGTATATTATTTATTATTAGGAAATAAGGAAGGCCAAGAGTCATTGGGAGCTGAATCCCAATAGCCTCACCTCCCATCTATATAAGCATGTACATTCTTCAGCTAATACACATTCTAGTTTTGAGGAGTTACCTCCTGGTTTGACAATAAGCACGGTTCGACAGATCGATGGTACGCACCACATACGAGCTACCTTGCCATTAAGTAGCTTTGGTTGGGGCGCGGATCGCTGGAAGATGTTGGCTCAGGCTATTTATTCAACTGTCAAGCAGTATTGGCTACTTGCATTATGTTTTTTTCTAATTATTCCTACGATTTATAATGCTCGTCTCTCTGTTATGGATCCCAACTCACAGGAGGAACTGATAAGAGGGCTAGATGACGTTGAGTGCAATAATAGGAGTGCATGCAGGCTGCTGCCTAGGAGGATTAGCTACGAACCAAGTTTGGCAGGAACGTTGCGGTACCGGGACCTCCTATGACATCTCCACCATTTCTAGGCCCCACTCGCTAGAAGAAACATATGTTTACTCCCCCGCACTGTCACAATTCACACTTCTGAACCAAGTCTTGGGGACATTTGAGTAGACTTAGCATAGCTATCTACTATAGAGCTACAAATACTATCTCCCAGCGTATTGCAAGAAGTACACCGCCGTGACCAAGAATAGCGCAAGCAATATGTCATGACCCCAGAAGAACGCGGCCAACAAATTTCTGTGGTCACTAATGCAACACACATTATTTAGGAACAACTAGTGCAGGGAGCCTAATTGTTTGAAGAGGCTACATAGCTATGGACGAAAGTATGGCACCACCCCATGATTTAGCATGCCCAATGGGAATTGAAGCAGGCAGAAGATGTTATAGATCGTGTTCGGGCCTCCACACCTAACCCCGGCCCCGCACAGCACCTAGCCACCATGCACCAGATTGAGGTCCTTCGTCACTCTAAGAATATTGTGTACAAAAAGTTGAAACCATGGTCTAATGTTGTACTCCATCTTGCACATGATGCGCAATCCGCCATTGCATGCCTCCAACGGTTGTTGGAACGCGTTGGTCCGGATCTAGATGGGCCTGATTCTTTGAAGATGATCAATATTGTGCAACACGTGCTGGCCTGAAGCAAGGAAGTGATTCCACCCCTCCTTCACTCTCTGGCTACCTTACGTGCACAGATTGAAGGCGCGCCACCAAAGTGACTCGGGACGAGTCACAAGATTGTGTTGGGGGAATGTTGGAACGGGGTCTCCTAACAAGCTATGAAACTGGTCCATTTTGGTTATTTTTGTTATATTTAGTATAGCATAGGGGTTTAGGGGTGGGTCAAAGCCCCGAAAGCATTTTAATGGGGTTAAAGGGTAAACTAGGGGTTCGAAAATGATGGGTTGCGGACCATAGGAATGTTAAATCTAGATTGTTATAAATAGAGAGGAATTTCATATTGTAAGAGGTAGGATTTGATGAGCTATTGATATGATCTGTTGTGTAAGTGATCTGTTGGGGTTTTTGGGGAATGGACTCTTGTTGCCTGTGTGTGCGGAGATCCTAGTCCAGCTGTGTGCAGACCCTGCTGCTGTGTGTGCAGGTTGGGAAGGGAATTGTAAGGGTGATGAATGAATGAATATGTAGGATTATTAGATCTGAATCTGTGAGTACTATTGAATGGATTGTTGATAATTACTGTGTTATGCATTTTTTTTCTTTTGTTCTGCGAAATTCTATATGATTGGATCTATTCTGCTCTAGTTATATCATGCTACGAAAGTCTATGTATTGAAGTAAATCTAGATCTATTTTGTTTGGGTTATGTAATGTTGTTATATGATTGTAGATATAGTGCACGTGGATGCAATTGGATACATATTTAACCCTGCACAGAGACAAGGTAATCTGAACAAAACATAGCTCTGCTTGCCCTACCCTTCCTTTCTCAGGGTGTGGAAACCTAGTTCCAGCACCCACCCATACTACTTTCGGTGAGACTGTGACCTGCGGAAGCAGGTCACTACTGAAAGGGCCAGTAGTATAGGGTTTTGTTGGCAAACCTTGCACACCGAACCTGGGTCAAAACCGCTCAAGCCAACATTAATTTATAAAGTAGTCCTATTTACTTGGAGACCTAGACATGACAATTATTGATTCATATCATCCATTATAGATATATTACTAGAGGAAAGATAAAGGGAGAAAGTTGAGTGTGTATTTTTTTTAATTTCTATGCTAGTAGAATGTGATTTTCATTTTATCCCCTTCTTCAATCTAAATCGATGACCATAGTGGTGATCTTGTAAACTATTCATAGAGTTTTAGTTACAAGGCCACACCATCCCAAGTGTAGATTCAATTGGCTCTAGTTGAGGTGCAATGAGATTAATCGTTAGGGTCCTACCCTAACCACTTTATTTATGTGATAAGCCCAAGGGGCCTAGTTAGAGCCATAGTTATATAGTTGAGTAAATAAATATCGTAAGAGGTTATCCACATTAATAATAATTGTAAGTGGTTGACCTGCATTATAGAAAAGGGACCAAAATTTGTTATAAACAGGCCATAGTTAATAAATAAAGTGGTTAACTTATATTATGTTATGGACCACTAGTAGTTAGGGTTTTGCATGTCATAAAGATATAAATAGTTTTATATAGCAAGGGAAGGCTCATCAAGTTTTATTTTAATTGAGCTCTGCTCTGCTGGAGGTTATCCCCTCAAAGAGCCAAGTGAACATTGTATTATGTTTATTAATAATAAAATATCTTTGAAAATTATCTTAATTCATGTGATATTTCTTTGTTTATGGAAATATTGTTTCTTATTTTTGGTATTCTATTATTCTTGTAGGTCAAGTGCATAGATAGTGGTATTAGAGCACTTTCTAGGGCCAACTATACCTCCAATTTTAATTTAAAAAAATTAGGATAGAGATGTGTTTCGTCATCTTTAAACCATAGGATTTGTCATTGAGTGCATAAACATGTGAATTTTTGGAGGCATGCACAGAGGAACTATAAGAGGTGGTATTTCTTGTTGGACTCTCTTGTAATCCCTGTGGGTACCCCATTTTAGTAGAAGCACATTAGACAAAACTGCGCACGAACTGCACTTCCACGTATCCTTAGGTATATCAGAAGCCTCCCTAGGGTAACCTAAAACCTAACCTTAGATAATCCATTTGTCTTCATTCTTCTACAGTACATTGAGAACAAAAACTGAGGAGATTAGTCACATTTACAATAGGGTAGTCAGGTAGTACAACTAATCGTGTGGTTGATGCTCCTTAGTTAGCACTCTGGAATATTGGCTCGAGTACTACTGTTGGAACCCTATATATATCATGATATGTATCACCTGATAGTCATTTGTGACAATAGTTCCCTAAGCTATATGAATATCATCCCATACCTTTTTTTCCAGATCAGATCCAAAAGTTGGGGTTCATCCACCACTCTACATATCAAATCCATCAGTTTGGGTTTTGCCACCATTGTACAAATCAGATTCAATAGTTAGGGTTTTCACAACACAAAACAAACTCTTTTTGTAGTGCGGGTTTTTTTCACCATAGTCCATATTAGATTGTTGCAACACGTTTTGCAGTGGCAAGACCTTAGGGTTTTTTCTACTACAATCCAACCCAATTTTTTGCAAGTTATTTGGAAGTATCAATCATTTTTTATTTCAGCCACCCCAATATTGATCTACTAGCAGTAAAACTCATTTATGATTTAAAAAAAAAAAATTGGGACCATCATAGGACACTTTCAAATGACCTAGCCCATAAGATGCAGTACACCGAGCTAATCATAGTGGTACCATTCACCTGTAAGCCCCCAATTTTCATGTAGTTCCAAATTTTTCCCAACGTGGTTTTAAGTGACCCACATAACTAGACTCTTGAGGTTTCCATATTTCCAACCATATTACTCTTAAGTAAAATCAAAATTTTATTGGGGCTAGTGTATGAAAAATGTAAGGCCTCAAGTTATGAATGTGAAGAAGGATGTGGAGAAAGTCAAAGCCCTCGAGAAAAAAATCAATGAATTCTAGGCATCAATTAACCCCAAAGTCACCGAAGTATTGGAATCTCTGTGGACATCTAGCGAACCCATGATAGAATAACATGGTGTTGATTCACACATATAAGGAGAATCCAACCATCACATTCATTTCCATGCAAGGAAAATTTTATATCAGTTTATCTAATTTAAACCTTTGCTTAATATTACTAGTCCCTTATATGCAAATTGTAAAGTTTTTGCCAATATTTTTGTAAAAATATTATATTTCTATGATTTTATATTATTCTATATAAAATTTTGGCGATTTTTGAGGTAAAATAATTTTATGCTATAAAATGTAGGCGAACTATTTTTAGAAAAAATGGAAATTGGTGAATTTTTTTTTGGAAAAAACATGGAAAATTAGTCCACCTAAGAGTATTGGCCCCTAAAATTTTCCATGTTTCCATGGAGGTCACCAATATTCAAACCACGAGACACCCAAGTTAAAAGACATGTAAAATTATGACATAACTTAAGCAGAGTGGCACAAATGGAACAATATTTCCACCTTAATAATATATGGTATGATGACATTAAACTACATGTGGGAGCTCTTTAGTTGGACCAAGAGTGATGTAAATGGTGGAAGTGACATCAGAAATTCTATCCAGGGAGGAAAACTCGGAACATGTTCTCAAAAGCCCTTTTTGACTACTTTGATTGAGAATCTCACTTTCTGGGTCGTCTCACTAAGCTCAGGAAAATAGGTACAGTATGGGACTACATTACAGTGTTTGAATAATTGGCCATCCGGAATGAAGGACTAGGAGATGCCTTTTACTTGGAATTTTTTTTTAGTGGCCTAAAGGAAGCCATCCAAGCGCATGTCTGAATGCATCACCGAGCTACTTGGTTGGAAGCATGCAGCAAGGCCTTAGAGGTAGAAGTAGATTTAAATGCCCAATCCAATCATCCAATTTTTGTCGCACGAGCACGTCCCACCCCAACTACGAGCTCCACCCAAACATTTAAGGTTCAAAAGGTGTCGCCAACAGAAATGGTCAAAAAAAGTAAACAAGGACTCTACTACTATTGTGATGACAAATACTCCTCGGGAAATCAATGCAAGGAACCAAAATTCTTTCAATTCGACTCTACTGAAAACAGCTTCATCGATGAAGCTCCATCCACTAAATTTCCTGAGGAGGAAGAGGATGAACCCCAAAAATCCCCAGAAAATGATATCACATCTATGCTATATGAGTCAGTTCAATCTCACTCCATGCCTTGGCCAACATTTCTTCTCCCCAAACTATCAAAATCTGAGTTTTTATTAAACATCGGCTAGTAGTGGTGTTGATTGATAATGGCAGCACACATAACTTTTTCCTTAAGGGAGTAGGATAAGTCATGCATTGTTCTTTCAGGGCAGTATCTAATTTCCAAGTCCTTATCACTGATGGGGGGACCATGAAATGTGAAGGACGTTGTGAAAATATTAAGCTTAAAATGGGGGATTATCACCTTAAAACGTACTTGTTTACCATTGAAATGGGTTGTTGTGACATCGTTCTTGGTGTTGAATGGCTCTGTGCTACAGGAGCATCCAGAATTTAGCCATTAATGTGATTTTGTCTTCACATGTTGTGGCTAACAAGAGGTGGAAAAATTGGTTATTAATATTCTGTTAAGCTTTAATTTTGAGAAGTTAGTTTGTTTTGATGTCCTAGAATAAATAGGAATAAAAAGAGTAAATTGGTTCTCCATACGAGGTGATTTAGCCAAATAGAATTAAGTCATTAACATAGGATATAATTATCTGTTAGAGTGGTTTAAATTGAAATATAATAAAATACAAGAATAACCAATTTCAATTAGAGATAAGCATAAATATGAGTGAGGTTGATAGGGAAGGATAGAAAAAGTGAAGTGTGAGAGAACTGTGTGAGAAGTGTGACAGAGGAGTGGACAAAAAGGAGAGGTCAATGTAAAAATATGTGTATTTTCATCCCTGATTAATTCTAAGTGTTTTGTGTTTTAAATTGGTTGTCTAGTTTAAAATTTCCATTTTGATTTCTCTGTTGAGTTGAATATCATCTTTATTGCACAACGCATTCAAAGAAAGTCGATTGACGATGCGAAAAACAAAGAAATAGTGGGTTTTTGTGTAAAATGTTTGGGTGAAATTGTTGATTCGTGCAAATTCAGAAGTTTCGTACATTGACCATCGCACATCGTAGATTTTATTGTTATATGTTAAAGGATTCACATGATAAGATATTTGAATTGCAATGCGAAGTCGATTAGTAAAGGAGAAGTAAGGACTGTTAGATATAGGCGAGGTCAAAAATAGAATTTAAATCACACCCAACAGTATTTCGCACTTTGACGACTTTAATATTTAAGTTTAAGGCCTCACCCAGTAAGTTATTTTCCTTGTTTTGCGGTAAGTGTTAAGTTGCGGTAAGATAAGTAGTTTGCAATGTGATGTGAAAAATATCGCATATCACATAGGATAAAGGGTACGGCTATTGGTAAACTCAAAAATTTGCGACGAGCGATGTGGCGCTCGCTGCAAATTGTGAAATCGCAAAAAATCACAATATTGCAAAACTTGTTAAGTTGAGAATCTGCGGGAAGGTAAGTAATAAAAAGTGTGAAGTACGACCACCATGATTTGTCACCATTTGTGTGGGCCAAAAAAACCACAGTTTCGCACGTATATTCTGAATATTGTAGCGACACTGCATGATTTGGTATCAGAGAAAAACTGAGTTCTGTTCTCAAGGATTGTAGCAAATATGCCACCCAGGAGAAGAGCTGGCATGGGTCAAGGAAGACCTGCAACAAATGCAGCTTTGCTCGAAGAGATTCGACACCTTCATACAAGGATAGTGACAATGGATATTTCTCAGAAGAGAGCACCTGATGAAGGAGATGTCAACAAAGCAGAAGAATCTTCTAAGGAAGAATAAGAGGAAGAAAGCGAGGAAGCTAAAGTTTTCAAGATATTAGAAAAGGTTAGTGGAAAACCAAGAATGGAGATTCCTTCATATGAGGGGAACCTTAATGTGGATGAACTAATACATTGGATTAGTTCAGTAGATAAGCATTTCGACTTAGAAGAGGTCGAAGATAAGAAGAAAGTAAAGTTTATAGCTACCAAGTTGAAGGTTCATGCATCTATCTGGTGGGATGAACTACAGACATCCAGGATTATAAAAAGCCTAAGATCAAGCAATGTGATAAAATTGTAAGATCAAGCAATGTGATAAAATTGTAAGTAAATTCAAGAAAAAATTTATGCCAAAAGACTATCGATTGAATCTTTTCAAACAGTTGCAAAATTTTAGATAGAAATGAATGATTGTCAAGGAGTATACAGAGGAGTTTTACAAGCTAAGCATTAGAGCAGGCCATGCTAAAGATGATATGGAGAAAGTAGCCAGATATATAAATGGTTTAAGGTATGATATACAAGATGAAATCAGTTTGTTGAGTCTAAAGACAATTGAGGATGCCTACCAAGTAGCTCTGAAGGAGGAGGAGAAAATGTTGAGGAGACAGAGTCAAAAAAATTGAGGTAAAATTCCATCAAGAGGAAGAGGAACTTTCATATCAAGATTTCAACACTCTCAGAATGAAGCAGGAGATTCGAGTAGCAGACAACCGCAAAGAGGAGACTTAAGTAGAGGGAGATTTGCACCCAGAGGTAGAGGTCAAGGAAGATAAATTCGGTGTTACACATGCGGAGAATGGGGACACAAATCATGGGACTGTCCTCATAACAAATCAGCAAATCAGTGGAATGTGAATGTAGCTAAGTCAAAGGAAGAAAATCCTCAAGTCATGGGAAAAGAAGAGCCACCTGAGGCAGGAGAGTCTTTATTGCTAAAAAAAGTATTGCTTAAGGCAGAGAAGGAATCAAATGAGCCAATGCAAAGGAAGAACTTATTCAGGATTGTGTGCAAATCAAAAGAAAAACGCTGCAAAGTTGTGATTGACAGTGGAAGCACTGATAATCTTGTTTCCGCATAGATGGTTGAGAAATTAGGGTTGATTAAGATGGTACACCCTACTCCCTTTAGAGTGTCGTGGCTACAGAAGGGGCATCAGATTTTAGTGATAGAACAGTGCAAAGTAGAGATACAGATCGATACATATAAGGATGTCATAGTGGGATGTAATGCCAATGGACATGTGCCATGTATTTTTGGGAAGGCCTTGGCAATTTGACAGAAAAGCCATTCATGATGGCAGAAGGAATACCTATACCATAGAGAAGGATGGAAAGAAGCACACATTGATAACTTTGAAGGATGAAGCAGACAAAGGAGCAACTGGGAATAATGTTATGTTGATTAGTGGAAAAGAATTGCTGCAAGAAGTCAAGGAGGAGAAAGAAATGTATTTTGTTGTTGTGGGTAAACCCCAAGGTAATTCTGACTTCTACTAATTTAGACAATCTGCTTGTGGAGATTAAAAATTTGTTAGATGGTTATGCTGATATAGTTGTTGATGAATTACCAAGTGAATTATCACCAATCAGAAGTATCAGTCATCGCATAGATTTAATCCCTGGTGCAAGTTTACCAAACAAAGCAGCGTATAGAATGACCCCTCGGGATAATGAAGAAGTTGGAAGACAGGTATAGGAGTTGTCAAATAAAGCACTGATCAAAGAAAGCCTTAGCCCATGTGCAGTACCAATCGTGCTTAGTTCAAAGAAAGGAGGTGAGTGGCACGTGTATTGATTCCAGAGCTATAAACAAGATCACTATCAGGTATACATGCATAGATGATTTGATGGATTGTTTAAGTGGGTCAAAGTATTTTACTAAAATAGATCTGAAGAGTGGATACCATCAAATAAGGATGGGAGATGAATGGAAGACTGCATTTAAGACCAACAGTGGGTTGTATGAGTGGTTAGTGATGCCTTTTGGACTCACTAATGCACCAAGTACATTTATGAGACTAATGAATGAGGTCTTGAAAGAGTATGCAGGAAAATTTGTGATAGTCAATCTTGATGACATTTTGATTTTCAGTCAGAGTAAGGGAAGAGCATTTGGAGCATGTCAAGCTGGTGTTAAATACTTTGCAAAAGGAGAAGTTGCTTATAAATTTGAAGAAGTGTAGTTTTATGAAGAAGGAGTTCATTTACTTGGGATTTATAATCTCAGAAAAAGGCTTGAAGATGGACCCAGAAAAGATCTAGGTAATATTGGATTGGCCAACTCCGAGAAGTGTATTTGAGGTAAGGAGTTTTCATGGTCTCTTGCAAGTTTTTACAGAAAGTTTATAAGAGGTTTTAGTCAAATCTGTGCACCAATAATTGAAACAATAAAGGAGAGCAACCAGCCATTTAAGTGGACAGAGGCAGTAGATCAGAACTTCAAAGTTGTTGAAAAAGAAGATCACTGAAAGACCCGTTTTGGCCCTGCCAAATTTTGATAAAATATTCCAAGTTGAGACTGATGCTAGTGGGATAGCAATTGGAGCTGTCTTGAGTCAAGAGCAAATACTGATAGCTTAATTCAGTGAAAAGTTAAATGAGGCCAAGAGGAAGTATTCATCCTATGATAAGGAGTTTTATGCTAATGTGCAGGCTTTGAAGAAATGGAGGCATTATTTGTTGCCCAAAGAATTTGTGTTGTATTCAGATAACCATGCACTGCAGTTCATAAATAATCAGCCGAAGTTGAACCAAAAGCATGCTAAGTGGGTGGAGTTTTTCCAGAGTTTTACCTTTGTAATCATCACACACACAAGTTGTAAGTCAAACAAAGTTGTTGATGCTTTGAGCAGAGTAAATCTGGTTATGCGAGAATTGAATATTGGCGCATTTTGGGGTTTGAAGAGATGATTGATATGTATAAAGAAGACATAGATTTTAAAGAAATATATGCAGCTATTAAAAATCCTGTGATTCATAATAGAAGCCAATGGTTGGACTACCTGATTCAAGGAGGATTGTTGTTCAAGAATAATAAACTGTGTATTCCTAAGTGCTCCATGAGGGAAAATCTGATTAAGGAAAAACACGGTGGAGGACTGTCTGGACACTTTGGACAGGATAAAACATTTTCTCGAGTAAGGGCTTTTTATTATTGGCCAAAAATGCAAGTTGATATCAAAAGTTTGTTGAAAAATGCAGGGTTCGTCAACATGCCAAAGGAAGAAGCCAAAACATTGGGTTATATCAGCCATTGCCAATACCCAATAGACCTTCGAATGCTGTCAACATGGATTTTGTTTTGAGTTTGCCAAAGACTCAAAGAGGACATGATTCTATCTATGTTGTCGTAGATAGGTTTTCTAAAATGGCTCATTTTATTGCTTGTAAGAAAACTAGTGATGCAACTCACATTGCTAATTTGTTTTTCTTTGAAGTTATAAGATTACATGAACTGCTTGTGAGTATTGTTTCAGACAAGGATACAAAGTTCGTAAGACACTTCTGGAGGACTCTATGGAAGAAGCTAGGTACAAACCTCAGTTTCAGTTCAGCCTATCATCCTTAGACGGATGGGAAAACTTAAGTGTTGAACAGGAGCTTGGGAAACATATTAAGGAGTTTGGTTCACAAAAATCCAAAGCAATGAATCATGCAATTTACCGCTATTTCAACCCTATTTCCTATAACAGTCATTTAATTGAGTACCTGGAATATCTGTTTATATTCATTTTAATGTATCCAAGAGGTGGGGTAAGAATTCAGAGATTTGTCAGTAAGAGACAAGAGGAAATGTCGGAAAAATTTATAGAACGGATATAGAAGTTGCAGGAAGATGTCAATCAGAGTTTAGAGAAAAACACTCAAAAGTACAAACAAAGATCTGATATGAAGAGGACTGAAAGGAAATTTCAAGTAAATGATTTAGTCATTGTTTATCTGTGTTAGGTCCCTATATTACTAGTATAGTCCCTTATTGTTGTTAGTTTAACCCCCTTATTTTTATTGTTGTACCCTTGTAACCCCCATATTGTTATTATTGTGCCCTTAAATTATTATTGTTAGGTCGGCTAGGATTACATTGTGGCCCCATGGACTCCTATATATAGAAAGGAGGTTTTGTCATTTGTATCATCCAAGAATTGTTCATTTATGTAATGTATTGGAGGTTGCCCCCTCAAAGTGACTGATTTCTAAGGAGTTGATCTCTCTTTTCTTCTATTTTTGGAGCTAGTTTCACAACATTTGATATTAGAGCTTTGGATTCTAGGGTTTCGCTACTCCAAAAAGGTCATCATGGCATTTTCGCTATAACATTTTTTATACGAAGGTTTAGAAGCTGAAATTTTTAGAGTGCGAAGCCAAGATCTGGAGGAACATCGTTGCAAATTTTAAGAGATTGGTTCACAATATTTTCGGATATATGGTTTGTGGAAGTTAGGGTTTTTTCAGGCTCCCAAATTTCATCTCAAAGAGGTGATTGTGGGAAAATATTTATAACTCTCGCTCTGAGCATCAGATTGGAATGTTGAAAAGAGTGGCCACAAGTACATGGACTGTAGTTTCCTTTCTATCAATTTGAGAGTCAAAGGTGGAAACAGTGACACGTGGAAAGTTGTATACGTTCGCTCTACCGAACCAGCCCATAATTAGGTCATTGTGGGAGATTGGACATAACTTTGCCTTGAGGAATCCAAATCAGGTCAGACCTATGGCATTCAAAATATGATTCATAGGGCTACCTCATGGCCGAATTGCAGATATTGAAGATCCAAAATCGCATATATAATTTAGTTTCAATATTGAGCTCCTCAAAATCAAGAAAAAGGTGTGTATTTTTTTGTGAATTGCATAAGTCTTGTGTAAAAATTAGTTTTAAGTGATTCCAAGGGCCTATTGAGCATATATTTTAGTATTGGGTTTTGAATTTCCTCCTATAGATAATTCAACACCCATTAATCCCTCATAATTCTCTGCTATGACTCATGAAGATGAAGAATTGCAACATGATCTATCAAAATTACAGGAGCAAGTGCACCAAATTTTTCTCTGGCAGAGAGTAGCAAAAAATGAAATTGAAGTCTTGAAGAAAGGCATGGAAGTGAAGATGGATGGTTTGAAGAATAATATGGATGGTTTGAAGAAAGGTGTGGAAGCTAATATGGATGGTGTGGAAGCTAAGATGGAGGACATGGAAGAAAAAATGAAAGACAACATGGAAAACATGAAGAATGATCTAAAAGAAGACATGGAAGGTTTGAATAAGTTGATATAAGAAATGATTCCCAATGGTGAAAAGATAGTAGAGGAAACTCATGATGAGAACAAAATAAATGTTAATCGTGAATTCATAAACTCTAATGTTGGATTGAAGAACCACCATATTCCAAAGATGGATATGAGAAATTTTTATGGAAAGGATCTCGTAACATGGATACTATAGATGGAGCAATATTTTGATCTCAATAATGTGAAAAACAGACAAAAAGTATGCATTGCAACTTTACATTTACAAAAAAATACATTTGTATGGTATCGATGGCTTTTATCCGGTAAAAATACTGTCACTTGGTCAATTTTTACGGAGGAAATGGTAGCACATTATGAGGATACAAATTGAAAAACCTTCTTTAGCCAATTGATAAATCTCAAACAAAAGGTTTCAATGGCAGAACACATTGAGGACTACCAAAAATTGAATATAAGGGTAACTGATATTCCAGAGGAACACAGGATTGATGTCTTCATAGGGACTTTAAAGGATAACATCGAACATGAAGTTCGTGTTTGGAAACCTAATTCATTGGAGAAGGTGTTCAGGTTGGAAAGAAAAATGGAATGTAAAATTATGGCGACAAGGAAGCCTACCACTCACATCTATAAAGATGGAAGTGTTGCTACTCATAGACTTCCATAACCTACAAGGTTGACACCACAAAAATTGGAAGAAAAAAGAGCAAAAGGACTTTGCTATAGTTGTGATAGAAAATACACTAAAAGTCATAAGTGCGCTGAGAAGAAATTATTTTACATAGATTGTGAACAGGAGGAACAAAATGAAGAAGAAACTTCAAAAGTAGAGGATATACACCAGGAAGAAACCATAGAAGAAGAATAAATGAGTCTGACCATATCATGTAATGCATTGGCAAGAATTACCACCCAAACTCTTAAGATAGAAGGACATATCAAGAAGAATAAGGTAATATTGTTGATTGATTCGGGTAGTGCCCATAATTTTATTCATTGTAAGGAAATCAAATTACAGGGTATCGCAAGGAAGCCAGGAAAGATAATCAGCTCTAATGTCATGACAAATATTCTGCAGAAAGAACAACAGGGCGTAATTGCACAATTATTCTCACTAGAAGCTCCAACATCAAAATCATCTATTTCTCCATATCTCCAAAAAGTCTTGCACAAAACTTCCAAGGTGTTTGATACTCCCAAAGGATTCCCACCTATTCCTGATCATGATCATGCTATTCATTTGATTACAGGAAGTATTCCTCCAAACAACAGGCCTTATAGATATCCTTATGTCCAAAAGAGCGAAATTGAACGTATGATTGCAAAAATGTTAGAGGCTGGTATAATTCAACCTAGTCAAAGTTCTTTCTCTGCTCCATTAGTATTGGTGCACAAGAAAGATGGATCATGGTGCATGTGTTCGGATTATAGGGAGCTCAATAAGTTTAGTATTAAAGATAAATTTCCCATTCCTGTGATTGATGAATTATTGGATGAATTGCATGGAGCAAATTATTTTACCAAGTTGGATCTTCATTCAAGATATCATCAAATTAGAATGAAGACTGAAGATATTCCAAAAACAACATTTCAAACTGATGAGGGTAATTATGAATTTTTGGTCATGCCTTTTGGCATTACCAATGCACCTTCTACATTTCAAGTGTTGATGAATTCCATTTTCAAACCATTCCTTAGAAAAAATGTGCTAGTATTTTTTGATGATATACTAATCTACAGCAGGTCTTGGAAGGATCATGTTCAACAGGTTGACAGGGTGCTCAAACTATTGGAGGAGAAACAATTATATGCAAAAAAATCCAAATGTTTCTTTGTAGTACAGGAGATTGAATTTCTGGGTCATATTGTATCTCATGAGGGTGTTAAGGTAGACCCTAACAAAATTAAAGCCATTAAGGAATGGAAAGTCCCCACAACCATAAAGCAGTTGCACGGATTTCTGGAGTTAACAAGGTATTATCACAAGTTTGTTAAGAATTATGGGAGAATAGTAGCACCTCTAACAACATTATTGAAGAAATATGCGTTTTCATGGACTCCTAAAGAAACTAAGGCCTTTTAACATCTTAAAGAGGCAATGTGCCTAGCACCAGTCTTAGCTACGCCAGACTTCACAAAAACCTTTATTGTGGAATGTGATGCCTCAGGAAATGGAATTGGTGTTGTTTTAATGAAAGAAGGAAGAACCATTGCTTTTGAAAGTCGTTCAATCAAAGGAAAGTCTTTACAAAAGGATATTTATGAGAAGGAAATGTTGGCAATACTAATGCACTAAATAAATGGAGACAAAGTAGCTAATGGGAAGACACTTGAAGGTAAAAATTCATCATGATAGCCTTAAACACTTTTTGGAACAAATACTATCTTCAGAAGAGCAACAAAAATGGGTCACAAAGATGTTGGGTTATGACTTTGAAATCATCTACAAAAAATGGAATATAAATGTTGTTGCAGATGCACTCTTAAGAAAGGATGAAGAGGTGGAAGCATTGCTTTGTGCCATTTCAATTATCCAACCAGATTGGATAACCGAAGTAAGGGATGAATGGAAGAAGGATGAAGAGGTGTGGACTCTCATTCAAAAGTTGCAACAAGATCCTAGTACATTTGATGCATTTATTTGGAAAAATGATTCCTTATGTTACAAATATCGCTTATATATTTGCAAGAATTCCCAACTAAAACAAAATATTCTTTTAGAATTGCACACTTATCCTTTAGGAGGATACTCAGGATTTTTAAAAACTTACCACAGGGTGAAGAAAGAATTTTTTTGGGATGGACTTAAATCTGATATTCAAAATTTTGTGGTGGAATGTTTGGTTTGCCAGCAAAATAAAATTGAGACAAGTAAGACCCTAGGTGTTCTACAACCTTTATCCATTCCAAGTCAACGTTGGGAGGAGATTTCAATGGATTTTATCACAGGTTTACCTAAGTCCGAAGGAAGGAGTATCATCATGGTGGTGGTTGATAGACTTACCAAGTATGCACGCTTTTGTGCATTATCTCATCCATTTAAAGTGAGTTCAGTTGCTACTGCATTTATGGAAACAATTCAAAAGCTACATGGAAACCCGAAGATTATTGTAAGTGACAGAGATCCCATTTTTACAGGAAATTTTTGAACGAAATTATTTTCTTTTTTGGGTACTCAACTAGCTCATAGATCATATTATCATCCTCAATCCGATGGTCAAACATAGATAGTGAATAAATGTTTGGAAGGATATCTTCATTGTTTTGTATATGATTAGCAAGCACAATGGGTCAAGTGGCTACCTCTCGCAGAATGGTGGTATAACATTCCCTTCCATACTGCAGCAAAAATGACCCCATTTATGGCACTTTATGGATATCATCCACCATCCATCACATCTTCTTTAAGGGAAAATGCTAGGGTTCAAGCAGTGCAAGATCACATCGAGTATCAAGAAGAATTTCTCCAACTCTTAAAGGATAACCTAAATTTGGCACAAAATCAAGTGAAACAACAAGCAGATCATAATCACAGTGAGAGAGGTTTCAATGTGGGGGACTAGATTTTCTTACGGCTACAACCATACAAAAAAATGTCCCTCAAGCAGGCTAAGAAGGATACTAAATTATCGCCAAAGTACTATTCTCCTTACAAGGTTTTGCAAAAGATTGGTACTATGGAATAAAAATTGGAGCTTCTCGCTTCTTCATGAGTGCATCCAGTTTTCCATGTTTCATGCTTAAAAAAGGTTATAGGGGACAAACTTCCAGTTCAAACAATATTTCCAGAACTTGATGTGGAAGGAAAAACCATATTGGAACCTGAAGCAGTCACGGAAACAAGAACTCGATAACTACGAAATCGATCAATTTCAGAGTATCTCATCAAATGGAAGAACTTACCCACTGAAGCTTATACATGGGAGGATGAGAATTTTATACAAAAGCATCTGGAGCTACTCAAGCATTGAGGAAAACAATTTTTTGAAGGAGAGGAGCATGTTAGGTCCCTATATTACTAGTATAGTCCCTTATTGTTGTTAGTGTAACCTCCTTATTGTTATTTTCATACCCCTATAACCCCCATGTTGTTATTATTGTTCCCTTAAATTATTATTGTTAGGTCGTTTATGATTACATTATGGCCCCACTAGGATTACATTGTGGCCCCATGGACTCCTATATATAAAAACGAGGTTTTTTCATTTGTATCATCCAAGAATTATTCATTTATGTAATGTATTGGAGGTTACCCTCTCGACGTGGATGATTTCTAAGGCATTGATCTCTATTTTGTTCTCTTTTTGGAGCTGGTTTCACAACAATATGAGGAAGGAGAGGTTTCCAGTCAGGACCTATAACAAACTCAAAATGAAAAATATAGGGCCATGAAAAATTTTGAGGAAGTTTTCCCCAAATGCATATGAGATTGAGTTACTAGAAGGAGTTGGAATATCACCCATCTTTAATGTTGTAGATTTGTACCTATACCAAGGACAATAGGAAGAACTACAAGGAGAAACTACAAAAGAGGAGGACCAGACTTTGAATTGGAAGGACCAGATGCCAAAGACAGCAAAGAAAGAAGTGGAAGCCATTCTAGACAAAAGATGAAAAAAGAAGACCAGGGGACAAAACTATTATCAATATCTAGTCAAATTGAAAGGAAAAAAAGTGGAAGAAGCTAGTTAGATGACAGCAACAAAGTTACAGAAGTTTAATGCAGATCCTAAAACATTGGTGGATCAATCTTTTCTTCCCCGGGAGTCTAATGCAGGAGCATTCGGAATTTAGCCAGCAATGTGATTGTGTGTTCACATGTTGTGGCTAACAAGAGGTGGAAAATTTGGTTATTAATATTCTGTTAAGATTTAATTGTGAAAAGTTAGTTTGTTTTGATTTCCTAGATTAAATAGGAATCAAAATAGCAGATTGGTTCTCCTTGCAAGAATTAATTCATGAAGATAGGATAGAATTGTCTGTTAGAGTTGTTCAAACCGAAAGCTAATAAAAGACAAGAATAACCGTTTTCAGTTAGAGATAAGCATAAATAGGTGTGAGGTGTGATAGGAAAGGATAGACAGAGTGAAGTGTGAGAGAAGTGTGCGAGAAGTGTGATAGAGGAGTGGACGGAGAGGAGAATTCAATGTAAAAATCCATCCATGACTCAGGGCTCAGCTCTGTGTATTTTCATCTCTAACTAATTCCAAGTGTTTTGTGTTTTAAATTGGATGTCTAGTTTAAACTGTCCATTTTGATTTCTCTCTTGAGTTGGATATCATCTCTATCTCATAGCGCATTCAAAGAAAGTTGATTGATGGTGTGAATAGCAAGATGTAGGGGGTTTCTGTGTAAAAGGTTCGAGTGAAATCGTTGATTCGTGCAAGCTTCGAAGTTTCGTACAATGGCCATCGCACATCATAGATTTTATTGTTATATTTTAAAGGCTTCACACAATAAGATATTTAAATTATGATGCGAAGAAGAAGAGTAAAGGGGTATTAAGGACCATTAGATCTGGGTGAGATAAATGGTGGAGTTTAAAATTGCATCCAGCGAGATTTCACATATCGGCGATTTTAGTATTTAAGTTTAAGGCCTTGCCCGGTAAGATATTTTCCTTGAGGTGCGGTAAAGTGTTAAGTTGTGGTAAGATAAGGAGTTTGAAATGAGATGTGACACATATTACATATCGCATAGGATAAAGGGTATGGTTATTTCTAAACTCAAAAATTTGCGACAAGCGATGTGGAGTTCGCTACAAATTGCGAAATCACAAAAATTGCAATATTGCAAAAGTTGTTAAGTTGTGAATCTGCGGGAAGCTAAGTTATAAAAAGTGTAAAGTATGACTCTCATGATTGGTCACCATTTATGTGAACCATAATACCACAAATTCCACGTGTATTCAAAATTATTGCAGCCACGTTGCATCACTCTGCACACTGGGCCTTATCACAATGGACATCTAGGAGTTATATATGAGCTTTAAGCACAACGACCACACTCATACATTGCGAGGACTCCACGAAGGTGCTCCTACTATCATCAACTCACATAAAATGGAGAAGATTTTAAAAAAGGGCCATCATGGGATAGTAGTACAATATAATTCCATCCATGCCATTAAATCCACTCCTCACATTCACCTCATTATGCAACACTTGTTAGATTGCTAACAACAAGTATTTGTTTTGAAAAACCTAAGGAGATACCACCCTCTAGGGGTGAACATGATCATAAAATCGCTTTACTCCCTGGTACGTAACTGCTAAATTTCTTCCCCTATCTATATATTTTTTCACAAAAGAATGAAATTGAAAAAATCATCAAAAAACTCCTCAAATCCAATGTTATTCATCCCAAAACTAGTCCTTATTCATCTCTAATGGTCATGGTTATAAAGAAATACATTTAACGGTACATGTGTCTATACTTTAGGGCCCTTAAGAAGCTCACTATCAAGGACAAATTTCCTATCCCAGTAGTTGATGATCTCCCTGATGAACTGCATGGTGCCAAATTTTTTACCAACCTAGACCTTTTCTGAGGCTATCACCAAATATATATGAATGAAGTTCACATTCCCAAGAAAACCATTGTTAGGTCCCTATATTACTAGTTTAGTCCCTTATTGTTATTATTGTAGCCCCCTTATTGTTATTGTTGTCCCCTTGTAACCCCAATATCGTTATTATTGTGCCCTTACATTATTATTGTTAGGTTGGCAGGATTATATTGTGGCCCCATGGACTCCTATATATAGAAGGAGGTTTTGGTCGTTTGTATCATCCAAGAAATTTTCATTTATGTAATGTATTGGAGGTTTCCCCCTCGAAGTGGTTGATTTCTAAGGATTTTGTCTCTCTTTTCTTCTATTTTTTGAGTTGGTTTCATAACATTTAGTATCAGAGCTTTGGATTCTAGGGTTTCGCTGCTCCAAATAGGTCATCCTGGAATTTTTGCTAAAACATTTTTTCTACGAAGGTTCAGAAGCTGAAATTTTTACAGAGCGAAGCGGAAATCCTGAGGAATGTCATGGAAAATTTTTAAATCTTGTTTCACAATATTTTCGGAGATATGATCTGTGCAAGTTAGGCATTTTTGCAGGCTCCTAAATTTATCCTAAACAGATCATCGTGGAATTTTCTCTATAAATTTTTCTCTACGATGGGTCAGAAGCTGATATTTTTACAGAGTGAAGCTGCAATCCTAAGGAATGTTGTGGAAAAATTTTAGAGCTTGGTTCACAACATTTTCGGAGATAGGGGCTGTGGAAGTTAGGTATTTTTCAGGCTCCTGAATTTCATCTCAAAGAGGTGATCGTCGTAAAATCGTTATAACTCTCTCTCTGAGCATTGGATTGGAATTCTGTAAAAAGTGGCTATAATAATATGGAATGTAGTTTCTTTTTTATCAAATTTAGAGCCAAGGGAGGAAATAGTGACACATGGAACGTCGTACAATGTAGCTCTATTGAAGCAGTCCATGATTATTTTATTGTGGGAGATTGGGCATAACTTTGCCTTGAAGAACCCAAATTAGGTGAGACCTGTGGAAATTTAAATAAGGTTCAAAGGGCTACTACATGGATGAATTTTAGATATTGAAGAACCGAAATAACAGATATAATTCAGTTTCAATATCGAGCTCCTCAAAATAAATGAAAAGGTGTATATTTTTTTTTGAATTACATAAGTCTTGTGTGAAAAATCATTTTGAATTGATTCCAAGGGCATATTGTAGAATATATATTAGTATTTGGTTATAAAATTCCCCCTAAAAAGAATTCAACACCCATAAAGCCTTTAGAAGGCTCTACTATGACTCAGGAAGATGAATACTTGCAGCATGAAATGTCAAAATTATAAGAGCAAGTGCACCAAATTATGCTTTCACAAAGAGCAACAAAAAATGAAATGGAAGTTTTGAAGAAAGGCATGGAAGCTAAGATGGATGGTTTGAAGAAAAGCGTGGAAGCTAATATGGATGACATGAAAGATGGCATAGAAGTTAAATGGATGACATGAAATACAACATGGAAAACATGAAAGACGACATGGAAAACATGAAGAATGATCTAGATGCACACATGGAAGGTTTGAAAAAGTTGATACAAGAAATTTTTCCTAATGCCGAAAAGATAGCAGAGGAAAACAATTATGAGAAAAAAAAATGTTAATCGTGATTTCAGAAACTCTAATGTTGGATGGAAGAACCACCATATTCCAAAGATGGATATGAGGAAGTTTGATGGCAAGGATCCCATAACATGGATACTACAGATGGAGTAATATTTTGATCTCAATAATGTACGAAACACACAAAAGGTACGCATTGCAACTTTACATTTAGAAAAAAATACATTTGTATGGTATCGATGGCTTTGATCCCATCAAAAAATTGTCACTTGGTCTATTTTTATGAAGGAAATGATAGCACATTACGAGGATAAAAAAAGGAACACCTTCTTCAGCCATTTGATAAATCTCAAACAAAAAGGTTCAATGGTGGAGTACATTGAGGACTTCCAAAAATTGAATATAAGGGTAATTGATATTCTAGAGGAACACAAGATTGAGGTCTTCATAGGGACTTTAAAGGATAACATGCAACATGAAGTTTGCGTTTGGAAACCTAATTAATTGAAAAAGGAATTTAGGCTAGCAAGAAAAATTGAATGTAAAATTATGGTGACAAGGAAGCCTACCACTCACATATATAAAGATGGAAGTGTTGCTACTCCTATACTTCCACAACCTACAAGGTTGACACCACAAAAATTGGAAGAAAAAAGAGAACAAGAGATTTTCTACACTTGTGATAGAAAATACACTAAAGGTCATAAGTGTGCTAAGAAGAAATTATTTTACATAGATTGGCAAGACGAAGAAGAAAATGAACAAGAATCTTCAAAAGAAGAGGATATACACGAGGAGCCAACCCTAGAAGAGGAAAAAATGAGTTTGACCATATCATGTAATGCATTGGAAGGAATTACCACTCCTCAAACTCTCAATATTGAAGCACATATCAAGAAGAAAAAGGTAATAGCGTTGATTGATTTGGGTAGTACCCATAATTTTATTCATTGTAAGATAGCCAAGGAATTGAATTGTTTCATATACCCAACACCAGAATGTCAAGTGATGGTTGAAAATGGAGGAACTATAAATTTCTCTGGAAAATTCCATAATATCAATCTAACCATGGGGGAATATGTATTGAATAGTCCAATGCCTTCCATTTCAATGGGAGGTGCTGATGTTGTACTAGGAGTACAATGGTTACAATCTTTGGGGATGGTAGCTTTTAATTTTCAAGAACTTTTCTTGAAATTTATTTCAAAGGAAAGGAAGTAAAATTACGGGGTATCATAGGGAATCCGAGAACAATAATAAGATCTAATGTCATGACAAAGCTTTTGAAGAAAGAACAACGAGGTGTAATTACACAATTATGCTCACTAGAAATTCCAACATCAAAATCATCTATTTTTGCATATCTCCAAATAGAAAATCATTCCAAGGTGTTTGAAACTCCCAAAGGACTCCCACCTATTTGTGATCATGATCATGCTATTCATTTGATTGCAAAAATTGAACGTATGATTGCAGAAATGTTAGAAGTTGGTATAATTCAACCTAGTCAAATTTCTTTCTCTGCTCCAGTAGTATTGGTGCACAAGAAGGATGGATCATGGTGAATGTGTCTGGATTATAGGGAGCTCAATAATCTGACCATTAAAGATAAATTTCCCATTCCTGTGATTAATGAATTATTGGATGAATTACATGGAGAAATTTATTTTACCAAGTTGGATCTTCATTCAGGATATCATCAAATTAGAATGAATACTGAAGACATTTTGAAAACAACATTTCAAGTTCATGAGGGTCATTATGAATTTTTGGTCATGCCTTTTGGCCTTCCCAATGCACCTTCTACATTTCAATGGTTGATGAATTCCATTTTCAAACCCTTCCTTATAAAATTTGTGCTATTATCTTTTGATGATATACTAATCTACAGCAGGTCTTGGAAGGATCATGTTCACATGTTGAGAGGGTGCTCAAACTATTGCATGAGAAACAATTATATGCAAAAACATCCAAATGTTTCTTTGGAGTACAAGAGGTGGAATATCTGGGTCATATTGTATCTCACGAGGGTGTTAAGGTAGACACTAACAAAATTAAATCCACTAAGGAATGGAAAGTCTCCACAACAATAAAGTAGTTGCAAGGATTTCTCAAGTTAACAGGGTATTATCGCAAGTTTGTTAAGAATTATGGGAGAATAGCAGCACTGATAACATCATTATTGAAGAAACATGCATTTTCATAGACTCTTGAAGCAACTAAGGCCTTGGAACATCTTAAATAGGCAATGTGCCTAGCACTTGTCTTAGCTATGCCAGACTTCACAAAAACCTTTATTATGGAATGCGATGCCTCAGGAAATGGAATTGGTATTGTTTTAATACAAGAAGGAAGACCCATTGCTTTTGAAAGTCTTCCAATCAAAGGAAAGTACTTAAAAAAAGCTATTTATGAGAAGGAAATGTTAGCAATGCTATATGCACTAAATAAATGGCGACCTTACGTAATGGGAAGACACTTCAAAGTAAAAACTGATCATGATAGTCTTAAACAATTTTTGGAACAAAGACTATCTTTAGAAGAGAAGAAAAAATTGGTCGCAAAGATGTTGGGTTATGACTTTGAAATAATATACAAAAAAGGGAAGCTAAATGTTGTTGCAGATGCACTCTCAAGAAATAATGAAGAGGTCGAAGCATTTCTTTGTGCCATTTCTATTATCTAACTAGATTGGATAACCAAAATAAAGGATGAATGGAAGAAGGATGAAGAAGTGTGGACACTCATTCAAAAGTTGTTGCATGATCCTATTACATATGATACATTTAGTTAGAAAAATGATTCCTTATGGTATAAATATCGCTTATATGTTTCTAAGAATTTCCAACTAAAACAAAAGATACTTTTGGAATTTCACACTTCTCCTTTAGGAGGACACTCAAGATTTTTAAAAACTTACCACAGGGTGAAGAAAGAATTTTTTGGGATGGCCTTAAATATGATATTCAAAATTTTGTGGCGGAATGTTTGGTTTGCCAGCAAAATAACGTTGAGTCAATTAAGACCCCGGTCTTCTACAACCTTTATCCATTCCAAGTCAATGTTGGGAGGAGATTTCAATGGATTTTATCATAGGTTTACCTAAGTCCAAAGGAAAGAGTGTCATCATGGTGGTAATTGATAGACTTACCAAGTATGCACACTTTTGTATATTATCTCTTCCATTTAAATCAAGTACAGTTGCTACTACAGTTATGGACACAATTCAAAAGCTACATGGAAACCCAAAGATTATTGTGAGTGTCAAAGATCCCGTTTTTACTGGAAATTTTTGGAACGAGTTATTTTCTTATTTGGGTACTCAATTGGCTCATAACTCATCTTATCATCCTCAATCTAATGCTCAAACTGGGATAGTGAATAAATTTTTGGAAGGATATCTTCATTTTTTTGTATTTGATAAAAAAACACAATGGGTCAAGTGGTTACATCTCGCTGAATGGTGGTATAACACTTCCTTCCATACTGCAGCAAAAGTGATCCCATTTATGGCACTTTATGGATATCATCCACCATCCATCACATCATATTTAAGAGAAAATTATAAGGTTTAAGCAGTGGAAGATCACATCGAGAATCAACAAGAAGTTCTCCAACTCTTAAAGGATAACCTAAATTTGGCACAAAATCGAATGAAACAACAGGCAGATCAACATTGTAGCAAGAGAATTTTTGATGTAGGAGACTGGGTATTTTTATGGCTACAATCATACAAACAAATTTCCCTCAAGCAAGCTAAGAAGGATAATAAATTTTCGCCAAAGAACTATGGTACTTACAAGGTGTTGCAAAATATTGGTACTATGGCATACAAATTGGAGCTTCTTGCTTCTTAACGAGTCCATCCAGTTTTTCATGTTTCATATTTAAAGAAGATTATAGGTGAAAATCTTCCAGTTCAAACAATATTTCCAAAAATTGATGAGGAAGGAAAAATCATATTGGAACTTGAAGCAGTCACAAAAATAAGAACCCCAATATTGTTTTTTTTTTTATGACAATGGTTATTGTTATTAAGAGGTGGCAAACCAGCTACCGCAGGAAAATACAAGACTTCTTTGTCTGGGGTTGTTTCTCGAATTAAACAGGGGTGAATTGTTGTCCATGTTACAGAGAGATAGGGTGCCGAGAAGAGAACGCCAAAAGATGGGATGATCCGCTGCCTTACATAGTTTAGATTCACTGATGAAGTTGCAGTAGGGCTTCAGAGAGAGACCAACATAAGCGTCGGAGCAGTAGCATTGAAGGCTTCTTGAGTTTCCTTCTTGGATAATTTTGTGGCTTAGATTGCTAGCAGAAAAACCATGGGACCGACTGGCAGAACCGAAAGGACCTGTTAACAAGAAGATCCAGACAAATCTGCAGCTCCTATTGGGGCTGTCATCATTGCACGCCCAGCTCATGTACCACAAACTTATCCATTTGACTGTTCAGATTGGAGTGATCCCGGAGAGCTGGGCCCTGAGGAGATGAATGAAAAACAGGGGAGCCCTGAGGAAATGTAGGCCGGACTTAAGAGGCTTTAAGGTATGCTGCAGTAAGATTCAATCAAGTTGACAACCAGAGATCTCCGAGAGCGGAGGGATCCAAGATTGGCCTTCGAATCAGCTAGAGTGTTAAGATTCCTTAGAATGTGGAAGAAGGAAATTTTATGAAACTTGGGCAGCATAAACCGAATTTTTTTATTATGAAGGCTAAATGGACCTGAGAGGGATTATTTTGGGAATTCAATGCTTGGATGATAAGTCTAGAATCTCCAAATACTGAAAGGGATAGAAGATTTCTCTTAATTTCCAGATTAAGTCCCTGCCACAGAGTAAGAGCCTCCGCTCTGTTGTTGGATTCGATGCCCAGTCCCCAATGGAACTGTAACTCTGTTGAACCTCCAGGACTCAGAATAACCCCTCCACCGCCCGCAACACCAGGGTTACCTTTAGAGGCCCTGTCGAAGAAAAGGGAGTGGTCCTCCAAGCCAGATCTCCACTTAATAAACTCCTGTTCATCCAGCCGGATATCCCAATTAGCAGAGGCTATTGTAGGAGGAATGGGCCTTTCCTTAAAATTCAGAACAAGCTCTTTAAGCCAGAGCTCCTCCTCGCTGTCCAGAATCATTTCATTCCTTATGGTAGGGTTGGCATCCAAAGTCTCACCCAACAGGGCTTTGATTTTAGAAGTAACTCTGGCTGGAGTGCAGCTTTCTTCTCTGAAAAGTCTATTGTTCCTCTCCAACCATAGTTTCTAGCAAGTAAATTTAGGAATCCACATCCAACCAGTTTTGAGAAGGCTTTTTTTGGAAAGGCAGAAAGGAGATAAATTGGCCCAGTTTCGAAGCAGATTTGGGATATTTCCGGGGAGTTCTAATTTATCAGATCCTAACATCAGGACACCCCTCCAAACTTCTTGAGAAAAGGGGCACAACAACAGTAGATGATTAGTTGTTTCATCAGCAGCCACACAAAGGGGGCACTTGGAGGGCCCTTCCATCCCCCGTATATGCAGATTGTCTCTGGTGAGAATGCTTTTATGCGCTGGAGTCCAGCAGAAGAAGTCAACTTTGGGGAGTGAAGGGAAGGCCCAAACAAAATTACATTAGGTTGGGTCTGAAGGAACATTTGGAACTACCATCATTCTTTTGTAACTTTCCGAAGCTGAGAGAGATCCTGAGAGGGAGCCCCACCCTCTTTTATCCTTAGATGTTGCCTTTGAGGGAGATTTTCCTTGAAGCATATCTAACAGTAACGAAGCTTCTCCCTGTAGCCAATGAGGAACCTCCCCCAGATTCCAACTGTCCCAAAGACTTTCGGCCTCATCTATCCAGTTTGAAATATCCCACAGAGTATTCAAGTTGCGGGACTGAAGCCAAGCTTTGATATTTTCCAGACCTTCCACATGATTCAAAGGCTGATCACCCAGGATCGAATCCTCCCAAATTCTGATTTTTTCCCCATTACCAGGGATCCAGTAAAGATTATGGCAGAAGTGCTCCATTGCAGAAAGAATGAGTTTGAAAATCGGAGATCCCTTGGAAGATCTTGGAGGCTGATCCAAGCATCTCAAACGCTGCCCATGGAAATATTTCTTCCATAAGACTCTCTTACTCCAGCTAGAGTTCCCAGAGACTAAGTTCCACAGGATCTTGGATCCCAAAGCAAGATTTTGGACAGCCAAATTACGCAGATGGAGACCTCCTTCCTTCAGTGGGCTCTTAAGGGTATCCCAGTTCACTAAATGAAGTCTCCTTTCATTATCTTTCCCACCTTCCCACAGGAATCTTCTCAGTAGACTGTCCATTTTACTGATAAAGGTTTTGGGGGCAAGAAGAATGGAGTGCTGATATAAAGGCATACTTATGAGAAAAGATTTCATAAGGATGATATTCCCAGCATTATTTAGCCAAGAGGCTCCCCAAGCTTGGATTCTGAGCTTGAGCTTGTCGAGCAGGGGCAACCAGTGAGTAACTTTAGGCTTGGATTTGAAGATTGGAATCCCAAGATATTTAAAAGACTCCCAAGTCTGAATTCATTCCATTTCTAAGAGCCTTGCTATATCTGTCAGCTCCTTGATCGAGCAATTCCAGCCATAGATTGAGCATTTTATATAGTTGATCTTGCTGCCCAAGACCTCCCTATAAATGTCTAGCTCCTTCTTGAAGGATTTTGCAGAATTTATGCTTGTTCCTCCTAGCAGTAAAGTGTCATCAGCGAACTGGGCGTGATTTATGTCTTTAACATTGTGAGTCTTTCTGAGGCCTAGTAGAATTTGGATCTGTTGATTGTAATCAAGTTGGAAGCTGAGCACTAAGGCTTGAACTACATAGAGGAGCGGAGACAAAGGGCAACCTTGTCTAAGACACCTTGTGGCTTGGAATAAGTCTGTTGAATGACCATTGACCAATGGCGCAATCCAAGGAGAGGCAATAAAAGCTTTCACCCAATTTATGAAGGCTGTTGAGAAGCCCAAGTTCTTCATCACAGTGAACAGAAAATCATGCCTCACCCTATCAAAGGTGTTAGCCAAATCGAGCTTTATCACCATTCCTTTCTCATTTATTTGGCAGCATGAGTGAACTGCTTCTTGCACCAGCACAATATTGTCCAAAATCTTTCTGCCTTTGATGAAACCTCCTTGATTTTCCGGGATGATGGCTGGCAAAATTTTCTTGAGGCAGTTGGAAATTATTTTGGTAACCAGTTTATAGCTAGTATTGCACAAGGATATGGGCCAGAATCTGCTAAAATCAGTGGCTCCTTTCTCTTTCGGAATCAAAGCAAGAAAGGCCGAGTTGATACTACCTCCAATCTTGGCGCAAGATTGGGATTTCCTGACCATTCTCAGAAGATCTTTTTTTATTGTGGACCAGCAAGTTAGGAAAAACCTAACTGTAAATCCATCAGGGCTAGGAGCTTTATCCGGCTCCATGTAATCCAAAACATTCTTGAGCTTGTCCATACTGATCGGAGTAGTCAACATAGTATTATCTGGGCCCTGAACGCAATGGGGGATTAAATCGATCGGATAGGCATGAGGATCGATAGGAGGATCGTCAGGCACCAAATATAGATCTTTGAAGAAAGAATAGGCAGCTCTCTTTATGCCTTCAAAATCTTTAACCACAAAGTTTTGGAAGTGAATCTCCGAAACTGTTTTGAAGTGCTTTCAAGCTTTGGCTTGCTTATGGAAGAAGCTAGTATTTTTGTCTCTGGACTGTAACCAAAGATTTCTGGACTTCTGTCTCCAGAAATCTTCTTCATCCCTGCTTGCTTTATGGTAATCTTTTTGCAGTTCAACTTCTTTTTGGAGGATACTTTGAGATACAGTAGAGTTCTCCATAGCTAATTGATGGGCAACAAGACTGTCAAGAGATTCTTTTCTTTTGGCAGAGGGAGATTTCAGTCTTTTAGCCGACTCCTCGAGACATATTTTAAGGCCCCTCATTTTTTCTTCCCACACAAAGAATGGGGAACCTTGGACAGGCCGATTCCAGGCCTCAGAAACCACCTCTTGGAAACCTTCTTGCTGAATCCAAAGAGGGCTGAAACGAAAGGGAATGGGGCCAAGGTTACCATCCAAGGAGAGCTCGAGGAGAATGGGCTTATGATCAGAAGTAGAGTTTGGTAGGATTTTAGAAGTGGCCATTATACCACAAGTAAAGAAAGAAGAATGGACAAGGAATCTATCCAATCGGGCAACAATGTGGTTGGGGCCTAATATTTTGTTGGACCAGGTGTATTTCCCAGAAGATGGCTTGATATCCTCCAGATCCCAGCCCAGCATAATATCTTCAACCCATTCTCTGGCAGGGTCCCTGACTAGGGAGCAACCCTTTTTCTCATCTACAGCTAGAGTGACATTTAGATCATCTGCAATAATGATATTTTCTGGATTGTGCAATAAAAGAAAGGACTGAACTGAGTCCCAGCAAATTTTTTTCTCAACTAGTAAGACCGGAGCATAAATATTAAACATACTTACTTGTTGACCAGAATATTTGTGGAGGAGCTGAGTGAAGAGCCAGTGGGGGCAACTTTCTTCTCGAACCAGATCGTATATGGAGCTATTCCAGAAGGAGGAAATCCCACCAGAAGCGCCTCTAGCACTAACAACTCTTCCAAGACCTTTTTGCCAGAATGCTTTGCTATTTTTTAGGAGAAGGAGATCCTCCAGCTTGGTCTCCTGGATGAGAAGGATTTCAGGTGAATACATCCTCACAATGTCTTTCAGGGCTTCCTCCTTCAGCCTGCTGCCTAATCCTCTACAATTCCAGGAGACGTATTTCATTATTTATTGGCTTGGGGGGGTGTGGCTCCTTTTGGAGCCCTGTTAAGCTTGCGCCCAGATCTGGTATTCATCATTCCTTTGAGGGTTTTTTCGAAGCCTTGGAGAACATCTAGATAAGTTTTTTCCTCTCTTTATTTCTTCTTGGATTTTTGGCCCCTGGTCGTCTTGATGGGAGTGACTTACGAATTGTCAGATTCAAAGTCTCTATCTTCTATTTCTCCCCTAGAATCGGAGGCAAGGCTGATGTGCTCCTCGATGCCTTCGATTCCCCCTTGAACATCATCTACTGGAGGAAAAATTGATTCAACTCCAGTTTCTTTAACTTTCTTCAACTGGTCTTCTGATTCTTCTTGGGTCTTCATGTCATCCACCTTTTCACCTGAGGAGGAGCCATCTTTAGGAACGGCTTTGGACTTTGAGTTAGGTTGCGGCTTCCCCAAAGGCCCTAAGTTTTTCTTCAAAGAAGGCTTTGGGATAGCCTTACCCTTTTTTATCTCTTTCCATCCTTCTTCTTCAGCCTTGTCCCCTGTTGGGGCTTTTGGGCAATTTCGCTGGAAGTGTCCATGCTCATGACAGGTTCTGCATTTGAAAGGCAATTGCTCGTAGTCCAGTTTCTGGTAATGATTCCATTCTCTAACTGTAAGTTTGATTGCTTTAGGCAGACCAGCTTCCAGATAGTCTTCCACGCAGATTCTAGCGCAGGTGTATTGGCCCTTGTTATCAGCTTTGTTGATGAATTGACCCAGCCCATTTCCAATCTTCTGCAGGGAGTGAAAGCTCCAGCAGTGAATCGGGAGGTTGGGAAGCCGAACCCAGACTGGGACCTCCTTAGGGACATCAAAAAATGGATCGAAGTCAGGGGTCCATTTATTAAGGTACAGGCCCTGATTTCCCATGAAATATGGCCCATTTCTGAACACCAAATCTTGATCATCTTTGGAGGTAAATTCAAATATGAAATAGCCTCGTCCCACAGCATAACAAATCACGTTGTTTTTCATTGAATCCAATCATCAGTAGTTTTTGTGGATGGCCAGCAGCCCATAAACTGCCCAACCAACCCTCTATTAGCCAAGGCAAGATCAACTTTTATCGGTTGTTCCTCTGGCAGGGCAATCTCTGGAATTTCTTCAAGTTTTTTTATGAATTTCGGCACTTCAGGGTTTCTTCCCTTTCTGCGATAATAAACTTCAGAATGCGTCCCAGCAGATATCAGAGGGGTGGGAGAGGGCTCCCCACCCCCAGGCGCGCTCATGGCGTCAGCAAAGACTACTCGACGGCGGCTGCAGACCTATTCACAGAGCAGAGTTGTGCGCATGCGATTTTTTTGAACTTCCTGAGATAACATCAAGAACCCTAATATTGTTATTATTGTGCCCTTACATTATTATTGTTAGGTCAGATAGGATTATATTGTGGCCCCATGGACTCCTATATATAGAAAAAGGTTTTGGTGATTTGTACCATCCAAGAATTGTTCATTTATGTAATGTTTTGGAGGTTGCCCCCTTGAAGTGGTTGATTTCTAAGGCGTTGATCTCTCTTTTCTTCTATTTTTGGAGTTGGTTTCATAACAACCTTCCAAACTCATGAAGGCCATTATGAATCCATGGTCATGCAATTTGGTCTCTGTAATTCCCCATCCACTTTTTATAGCTTCTTGAACCATTTTCTAAAACCACATCTCATAAAATTCATCCTAGTCTTTTTTGATGGCATTCTCATCTAAAACATAACATGGGGCATTCACCTTCAACATGTTGACCAAGTATTTCAACTGCTCCAAGATCATAAAATATTTGTCAAATTATTCAACAGTTCCTTTGTCATGGAAGAAGTAGAGTATTTGGGACACATTGTTGGTCGTGAAGTAGTGAAGGCTGATCCGAAAAAAATTCAGGAAATGCAAGATTGGCCCTAACCAAAAACCTTGAAGAGTTTGTGGGTATTCTTCGGAGATAGTCATATCCTTATAATTGGTATATCCCACTTGTATAACGTAAATATGGAAATCTTTCTGAATGCATTTCCCTAGCTAGTTAGCAGTAATCGGTCGTAACTTGATATCCTTCTACCATTAGGGGAATTTTGAGGTCATTAGGGAAATTTTGAGGTTTAAAATGGGCCTCCTAAGGAAATAATAAAATAATAGCTAAACCAATAAAATAATATTTATGAATTTTCAATTCACTTTTTGCACCAAAATCCATGTAACCATGGTTAAATTCAATTCAAAAGTTGTATCAAAATAAAATTAATAAAAAATTTGTAATGATGTGACTATAAATAAAAATGAGCTTTTTAAGAAAGATCCATTATCATTGTACAACTAATGCATTTTTCCTTTGTACTTAAATAACTTAAAATAAAATATAAATATAAATTCTTAAATTCTTAATTATAGAATATACTACTAATTAAAATTTGTATTATTTAAATTATATAATAACATGTAATTAATATACTATATAAAAATAATCTAATATTTATTGAAAAGTGTGTAAATATAATATTTATTGAAAAGTGTGTAAATACATGAAGATTGTGTAGGGATATACATTGTTTCTTTCAAAAAATATGAATTGACAATAATAATATTTTATTCAAAAAGTGTGAAATGACATTTATTATGAGTACTTTACTTTATGACTTTAAAAGTACTTAGAGCACTACCATGGTTAACCATGAGCTTTTATCCATCATTGAGAATGTGACAAGTAAGTACCTTTAGCTCAAGCAATGCCACCTTAACCATTAGGGATGATGCCATCCCCTAAAATGTGATTGGTTCTCATAAAGTGAATTTTGATTGTACATTTTCCTTAGAATGCCCATTTTAGACCTCAAAATTCCCTTAATGCTAGAATGGGCCTCCTAAGAAAAATGTACAACCAAAATAAACTTTATAGGAAACAATAGGATTCAAGATGATGATGTCAACCATGGGCAATGATTCACCATTTTTTGAGAAAAAAAGTTAAAATAATAAAAAATAATAAAATAATAAAACTACTTTTTTAACTTGTATTTTCAACTTATCTCCCTAAGTTTTTACTCAAATTTCGAGTGGGAGAACTCGTTGGATGAAAATTTTAATTTATCATCCAAAGACTACCCATGTTGCATACTTTCAATGGACTCACTACATGAAAAATGAGAAATACATGAAAAAACATGATTACAATCATGTTTTTCATGTATTTCTCATTTTTTGTGTAGAAGGGTCCATCGAAAGTATGTAACATGGGTACTCTTTGGATGAGAAATTAAAATTTTCTTCCAACGAGTGTTTTTGCATGAAATTTGAGTAGAAACTTAGGGAGATAAGTTGAAAATACGAGTTTAAAAAAATAGTTTTATTATTTTTATTTCATTTTATTCTTTTTTCCCTCTAAAATTTGATGATGTGATCTAATATTATTTTAATATTTCCACTATTATTTTATACTTTCCTTAGGAGGCCCATTTTAGACCTCAAAATTCCCCTAATGACTCCCTGAATCTCTTTTCTACTACATTATTTAGTAAGAAAACTAAGAATAGTACTTTTAAAGTTCACCAATGAACAATGTTGCTCCAGCAAGTCAATTCCAATCAACAAATCGTAGGACCCTAAGGGTAACATGTTTATTTTCACTCTCGTCTGCTACCCTACTATTTCAGTAAGGAAATTTTCTATCTTAGTCGTCACTCTTCTCTTGGTTCCCATAGCCAATTACACTAACCATGGGTTTTTAAACTTAGCCATTTGTAATTGACACAATTCTACCATTTTCAAAATAACTTAACTAAGACTTGCACCTAGATCAATCAAACTGGAAACAAAATGATTAGCTCATTTACCTTTGAATTCTATCATTGTGGGTTGATATTTTTCATCATGGTCGTCCAAGGCTGCATTAATTATTGGTATGTTATATTCCACCTCCCCCATAGTTGAAGCTTCTTGGATGTTAGCAGCTTGTTCTTTTAAGGAACGATGACAATTTTTGTAGTAATGGGGCTGTCCACATCCCCAACATTGTAGATAGGGTTTCTGCTGTTGGTTAAAATATAGTTTTCTTTCTAGTTCAATCTTTCTACTTTCAGTCTATGCCCCAAAATTTTGGCTGACTTTTCCCCAAGAATTCTGGCTCACTGTTTTTGAGGTATATTCCTTCCACTGGTAGTTTTTGTTTTTAATGTTCAGAAAATTTTTTTGACCCTTTTTATTCATTCCACTTTTACAACCCTCTCCTTTTTGCTTCATCTGTTGATAGTAGATTGTTGGCTTTGAGGGGTCTTGACCCAGGTGCAAAGTTAGTTGTGCACCAAAAAAACCCTCTATTACTGGACCTTTTTCCAACGACTTGCAGCATAGATCTCAGTATCACCCGAGGAAATATTGGGGGATGTTAGAGCCAGGTTTCTGCATCCAGAGGGATAATAATACATGGATATATTGCTAATATTCTACCTTATTCTTATTCTGAAATATGCGGATGCATATTTCTACTTTAATAGTTTATACTTCATTCATCAATTAATACTTGTGGGTACTATGCATTTATCATCAAAACATAATAGAAAATCATACAAATAACTTCATAATGCAGATAGTAAGAAAATACATAGATAAAGACAAAAATTCTGCAAAACTCTTATTCTTTTATTATGATAAGTCTTCTTCAATATAGGTGCTTTCTCTGACCTATGCACACGGCTTCCTGTGGTCTATGCACAAATCTGCAGACTCTTCAAGGCCTCTACACACACAGCTGCAGAGCCTTCCCTTAAGACCCAAAATAGACTAAAGACAAATATTCAATAGCTTGTTCTTATAAATGGTTGCATCATATTATTAACATTACATTTATTTATAGAGCCTTTACATTCGTACAATACCAAGGTCCACATACCATGGGAGGATGAAACTAATAAATAAATCAAATTCTTTACCAAAAGAGGGGTATCAACCCACCCCGAAGCACCTAAACTCCGCACGATAGATTCATCTTTTCTGGACTACACACTCTGCTTCCTCAACTCAGTTGGTGTGCCCCAAACATTCTTGGCAATGTTGGTGTAGGCAAAATTCAGTGGCTGAATAATCTCTATAAACTGCTTCTTCTCCTGGAACATATCTTTAAGAAACTTCTCTGTTGTTGTCCTAGCTATCTTCTGAAGCACATATTTCTGCTTTTGTCGCATCTATTTAAGATTTCCATAAATTTTCTGTTAATATGTTGAATTCTTCCTTCCATGGATGAGTCCTTACGGTGATCAGCTACTCTTTGCTTCGCAGATCCTCGATCTAGCTCTACAAATTTTTCCCTTTAGTGATGTGAGAAAACCACTCGTATGGGTGCTAAAGTATTTGTAGTTTCCTGGATCTCATCCAATTACCTATATTTTTCCTGTACCTCTTCTTCAAATTTTTGAATGTTTGGATCCTCCTACATCTAGGTCTAAATCTCCATTGTATATTCTAACAACTTTCTACAATCCTTTCCTGTGGTGGAGATATCTTCCAATGTGGTTTTAAGATCTGCTTCCATCTACTTGTATACCTCTGATGTTGTGGTTCGATGCAACCTCATTTTCATCTCAGTGATATGCATCTAGTACTCAAACTTGAGCTTCTCCATGTTGTTCTTGGACTCCTCGATTGCGAGGGATATCTTCACAACCTTTTCTGCTAGGGATTCCTCTGTGTGAACCTTGGTGTCTAAAATCTCATTGCAATTATTGCCTATGGTAGCCTCAAGATGCTCATGTTTTTGTCTCTACTGATTCCTCTTCTTTATTATCTGGTCTAGTTCCTTCATTATATTTTTTTTGTCCTGTCTCACTTTGTCGATGGCTTGCAACATGCATTTTTCTCGTCCTTTTAGTTCTTCAACATTTTCTTGATGAAATTGATGTATTTTTGGGGTGGGGAGCATGACGAGGTTCATTCGGATTCTCTCCCATCATTTGACACATTCCCTATATTCAAATATGTGGAAATGAAGTTCTCCTCTGGGTACCTTCAAAATCCGAACATCAAGAGTTGTCAGCAATCCGTGCTCTGGCTGTGCCTACTGGCTTGTCTATGTTGATTGAATATCTACTTTTCTTGCATTTTTCTTTGTGCCAACACCTTGAGCTCCTGCATGCCTTTTGGTACCTCTGTCAGTACTACTTTATATTGATCTTCAAACATGTTCCATGCATCTTATGTGATATGCAACACCTTATCACCAATTTCTTCTATGTTCCCTTCAGTAAAGGTCACTGGCTTTGCACCTTTTTATCTGCCTTCCTTGTGATTCTTCCATGAAGTTGGCATAGATGTTGTAAGTTTCCTTATATTTACAATAAATGGGGACTCCTATTGTTCTCTATCACTTGGAGGGTCTTTACCATCATTGCTTTGTGCCTCTGGTTTCTTCACCATCCTTCTCAGTTTATTTTTCTACGTCTTTTCCTTCTTATGCATCTTTTCCACTGGTACCTACATGTTCTACCTAAGTACCTCAAGTGTATGGAGCCAACCAATATATCAGCCAATTCCTTTTGATTTGCACAATATCCAACTCGGTAAACAAGTATGGAAAAGGGTACCATACTTCATCTAGATCCTTTCATGCCTTTATGTACACTGTGAAAATCAACTTTGATGTATGCAACTCCCCGATAATCTTAAAATAAATTAGGTGACAACCTACGACACTCACTCTCCACTGTGCGCAGATTCATTTCCATTAACACCCAATTTTTTTTGTCTCCATTGTGTGCTTTGATTCCTTAGAAAAGAAGAGAGAGGCATACCCCATAGCTTCGCATACAACAGGCTCCACAATATGAAACTGTGATTCTTTTAGTTCCTTCCAAGCCATTATTACAATTATCATCAGTAAGCATGCATAATGGAACATCTTCCCTTCCTCCTGGGATTTGCGACAATCTTCTAGAATTTATATACATAGATATCCAACCCCGCTATACTAGACCCCTTTATTACACTATGTGGCCGATGAGACCACGGCATTTGGTACTTCATTTGTGCAACATTTGTGCATTATATTTCTTGCGATGATCACACTGCTTGATCATTGATGGAACTAATGTCATAGCTGCTCGACTTCTTTACCAGGCCATACTTCTCCTTCATTTCATTAGCGACAACCTTGTCTTGACTCTTTAATACGAACACCTTAGTGGGGTTCTTTCCCTAGTAGGTCAGCGCAATAATTCATCTAATCAGTATCTCATTGATGGGTATCCTCTGCCCCAGCTAGAGAGACCTATCATTTACCAAAGCCAGTAGTTGGAGAGCACAAATGGTGTTGATATTACTTCACCCAAAGTGCAGAACATTCAACATGTTTTACAACTCTGCGCGTTGTATTACTACAACCCACCTTCGTGGTTCCAATCTAGTAATGTCATTCTCTGGGTAATGAACATGGTGCAGGTATCTATTAGGATAAAATTGGGGATATTTTCTTCTATCATTAAAATCCTAGTCCTCCATATTAAGCTACTGCAAGTTTTCCAATTGTTCGCCTTCAATGCATACTTCTTCCAGGAGCAGCAGTGTGAATACACCAAAATTTGTAGTATCTGGGTATTTCACTGATTTCACACCCAGATTCCTGGGTGGTACATATGGTGGTAACCTAGATATAGGCTCTACATCTTTTTCTACAATATCTTTTGGAATTTCTACTGCAATTCCTTCTTCATCACTGTCTTGGGTTTCCATGGGTTTCTTCTTCTTTTCTTTCCACTCCTTAGTTTGCTTCTCCTTAGTAATTTTCTTCCCCGGGGACTGTATTATTCCAAGGGTCGATGGTGCTCTTTTTACTTTATTTTTCTTGGGTTGCGTGTCTTCTGTAGTTGTGTACTTTCTTAGTGACCTTGGGCCCGTTACACATAGTGTCGTAGCTATCATGATTCTAGCTAATCCGTTCTTGATAAAATCCCTAGAAATCTCATCAAAGTGTTGGGAAAAAATACTTGGAGGGGGGGTGAATCCGTATTTAGATATTATTGATAATTTTAATTTTTTCTTTACTCAATTCCATACGCGGCTGTGATGAACCCAACTCACGTATACATGTGCATATACCAAAATAAAATTGCATATATTGATATAATTTTATTGTTAGAAAAAAAATTTAGAAACAATATTTAACTCAGCTTTTCAATCATGCATCTATTAGTTAAGTAGTAAATATGTGCAGTAACAGCAGAATAAATCATTACACGAGAGCAACACACATGAACACCAAGATTTAAGGTGGAAACCCAATTCGGGAGAAAACCACCACTGTTGTCGTCTTTGTCTTCAATATTTATTATATGGAAAACTTCTTACAATATTGTACTGATGTAGACTCATATCAGTACACAGGTATCTACCTATAGAAGGCTACAACCTTCTCTCATTTTCTAGCTACAACTGGAAGGGAGCTACAACCCCTTGATCTTGTTTACTAGCCACTACTAGAAGGGAGCTTTAACCCCCTGATTAAAACACCAACTTCTACTGGAAGGAAGCTTCTACTTCTCTCAGAATCACTGCAGACCAGGTTTCATCAATTTTCATACTGGATCACATACCTTCAACACAACCATTCATAAAGATCAACAATAATAAGCTTCACCCAATACATCATACCGAATAGTGAGATCACCGTAATCAGAACACTATAATAACTAGATTTCAAAAACAGTATGCAGAATCAAATTCAACCCTGAACATTCATTATCTCAAAAAGCATACACTACTTTGCTTCACTGAACCTGTGTGTATACACACTTTCCTTAACATCAACCTGCGTATAGATCTATGAATACTATTTTTTAGAATATGATCAGTCTCAGATCCACATCTGAGGTTGTCAGTCATATATATTTTCAAAATTGTAGAACCCTTCATCAGTTAGTCATCATAACACATATTTACTCACTCTTTGATCAGATTTGTACATAATCAACTCAACAGCATATACAACAATCAAGCAACCTATATCTACATGAAGACTTCATTCACAAACAACAAAAACATAGTAGCAATAATAGAAAACCTCTACAATAAGCTTCCGAAAACCATAACTTCCATATGCACCTTTTCTGAGGCAAAGCAGTGTATATACGCGCTTATACTAAGACGAACTAGCATATAGATCTATAAATATTAATTTTGCAGAATGTTTTCAGATCTATATAAATTACCTAGATTTTTTCAATCCATTTCATCAAACATGTGCCAGGTCTCAGATATAATCATCTCTTCAATGGATCATGCAAGAACATATTCATTTCAGGTCCAGGGATGTTGATCCATCAATGTATCCAAGGGTGCATCATAAATTTGTATGTATCAATAAAAAAAAGTTCATCCTATGTAGATATACTTCAGAGAGAAGTATTTAGTAATAATCCTCACACATGCATAGCTTTGCATATGATCTTCTTCTCCTTATAGACATTTAGCCTTTACCAATACCATGAGTCAAAACCACACAACTTCCGATGGTATTCTTGGACGAAATCAAATAGACAACATGGCACTCAATCCTATGGGCTAATACCATGGTAATGCCCCCTGGTTTTATCTTTTTGGAGTGCAAAATGCATACATGACTTGGATCATTCTTATCTGCGTGTATACGCGAATTGGATTGAACAAAACCACATATAGAATCTTCAATATTAATATTACCATATATTTTGCTATACATTACACAATTCTTCTGATGGACTCCTGAGCTTCTACTAAAGACATATTCTCCATCCTTTTCCATAGAGTTTCCATCAAGGAAAAGATATTAAGACATAGGAATCATATTTCCAACAATCTCCCCCTTTGGACTTGATGGCAACCATGATGGTGTTTGATCACCACAAAAAATAGAGACATTAAACACAACCATTATTCAAACACTTCAAACACCCAAAATCCTCTCCCCCTTTGACATCAAGAGAAAAGGGCATTATTTTGACCATGCTCCCGTTGAGTGCATGCTGAATCTTCAGATATTTTCAATGAAGTACATGAATCTATAACTCAACCAATTATGACCTTTCCTATCATTAAGGACTCATACTTACATCAATGATCCAAACAAGTGGAATTACATATTTGATTCAACTACCCAACCAAGTGGGTTTACAAAATAGAACAAGTCCTTACATGACTGAATAGAACAATTTGAGTCAACATCCCATTTTCATCAAGTTACAAAAATGATATGTCATTAACAGGACCTAAAGGTCTCAAGGGAGAGATCATATATCAGAAACCAATAAGAATGCCAACAATGCATCCTTTTCAGCAAGACAGGTGCTCCCCCTAAGCTGATGCATCCTGAACACCCTCAACAACCAATTCATCAAAGCATCTTCATCAGAGAATGATATAGAAATATGAATATTGGAACAATAGAGACTACCCAACAACACCACAAATGTTCTGAGCACTGACCTAGAGAATTTCTGTCAGTGAAATCCATACGCGGTTTTATGCACAGAAACTCTCATATATATGTGATTTTTCTTTATGAAACAAACACATCGAATTTAAAATTATGAAACTAAGAAAATTTGAACAGAGAGGCAGAGACAACTCCCAGTTTCTGCCTGAGATATTCAGATGCTTCCCTAGGAATACGTTTAGTAAATATATCAACAACTTGTTCTTTGGAGGGAACATACTCCAATTTAACCTTTTGTTCAAGTGCTTGTTCACGTAGGAAGTGATACTTGATAGGAATGTGCTTGGTCTTGGAATGCATAACATGATTCTTTGAGATACTAATGGCACTTGTATTATCACATAAAATGGAGATGGGAGGTGAACATTTTATTTGAATGTCTTCTAGAGTGTGCATCATCCAAAGGAGTTGAGTGCAACACGATGCAGCATCCACATATTCTTTTTCTGCTATAGATAAGGAAATATAACTTTGTTTCTTGTTGAACCAAGATACTAATCGGGGCCGCATATATAATGCACCACCACTAGTGTTTTTTCGATCATCAACATTTCGAGCCCAATCTTCATCTCTGTAAGCATGAAGAGTGAGATAAACATTCTTTGGATACCATAGACCAAATTCTTAAGTCCCTTGTAGATATTTGAATATTATTTTTATGGCCTGAAGATGAGACTCTTTTGGATTAGCTTGGAATCGTCCAACAATCCCAACTGCATGGATGATGTCTGGTCTTGTTCCCTTTAGACATAGAAAAATTCCAATTAGGGATCTATATTCTGGTTGATTCACCGTGGGAGAATCATTATGAGGACTGAGGTTACATCCAATTACCATTGGCATACTCATAGGTTTACAGTATTCCATCCCATACTTCTTAAGAAAATTCTTAAGATATTTTTCTTGTGATAAAAATATACCATCTGTTGCTTGTTGCACTTGTAAGCCAAGAAAAAATGTTAGTTCTCCAAGTAAAGACATTTCAAATTCTTGCTGCATAACAAAATAAAATTTCTGACTCATGGACTCTTCATTACTTCCAAAAATGATGTCATGAACAAATACAACTGCAATCAACAATTTATCATTCTCAATTTTTGTGTATAAGTTACTATCAGTAGATCCCTTTGTAAAACCTTGTTTATCAAGATATTTTTCAAGATGATAGTACCATGCCTGAGGAGCTTGTTTGAGACCATATAAAGCCTTTTTAAGTTTAAAAACAAGTTTTTCATCATTTCTGAGAATGAATCCTTCTGTTCTATATAAACTTCTTCTTCTAGATCACCATTGAGGAAAACATATTTAACATCCATTTTTATAAACTTTGAATTTTTGAAAACTTGAAAAAGAAAGAAACATTCTTATGGCTTCAAGTCTAGCTACATGGGAAAATGTTTCTTCAAAGTCTATTCCTTCTTGTTGAGAATACCCTTTACAAACAAGTCTAGCTTTGTTTCTAATAACATCTCCATTTTCATTTAACTTGTTTTTTAATATCCATTTTGTTCCAATCACATTTTTATCATGAGGTCTTGGAACCAATTCTCAAGTATGATTCTTTTCAATTTGATCAAGTTCTTCATTCGTGGCTTGAATCCAGCATTCATCTTTGCTAGCTTTATTGACATTCTGTGGTTCAATAGTGGATAGAAATGGTGGATAGCTAGGAGATCCTACAAGAGTTCTTCTTGTTTGGACAACTGATCCCTTTTCTCCCAAAATTTTAGATTCTAGATGATTCTTTCGAACATACCTGGATGGAGCCTTTTCAGATAGATCTTCTTCTAGTGCTTCATTAGGATTATTACTATTTGATGCAGGAAGATATACATCATCATCATCTTCATTTGTTTCTGGTGTTTCCCTTTTAGGAATGAGAGAGACTCATAAATTAAAACATCAATACATTCAACTATCTTCTGAAGTATTTTATTGTAATATTTATATGCTTTACTTCTAGAAGAGTAACCAAGAAATATTCCTTCATCTACTCTAGGTTCAAACTTACCAAGTTTTTCATCATTGTTCTTGATAAAAAATTTGCTTCCGAAAACTCTTAAATGCTTTATGGTGGGAATATTTCCATACCAGAGTTCATAAGGAGTTTTATCACTATTCACCTGAACATGAGCCTTGTTCAGAATATTTACCATAGTATGTGCTGCTTCTCCCAAAAAGGTATCAGGAGTTCCTGTGAGGTCCCTATATTACTAGTATAGTCCCTTATTGTTGTTAGTGTAACCCCCTTATTGTTATTATTATACCCTTGTAAACCCAATATTGTTATTATTGTGCCCTTAAATTATTATTGTTAGGTTGGCTAGGATTACATTATGGCCCCACTAGGATTACATTGTGGCCTGATGGACTCCTATATATAGAAAGGAGGTTTTGTAATTTGAATCATCCAAGAATTTTTCATTCATGCAATGTATTGGAGGTTGCCCCCTGGAAGTGGCTTATTTCTAAGGCATTGATATCTATTTTCTTATCTTTTTGGAGTTGTTTTCACAACATTTGGTATCAGAGCTTTGAGATTCTAGGCTTTTGCTGCCCCAAATAGGTCATTGTGGCATTTTCGCTATAACGTTTTTTCTACGAAGGTTCAGAATCTAAAAATTTTAGAGTGCGAAGCCAAAATCCTGAGGAACATTGTCGCAAAATCTCAGGGTTTGGTTCACAATATTTTCAGAGATGTGATCTGTGAAAGTTAGGTCATTTTGCAGGCTCCTGAATTTAACCTAAACAGATCATCGTGGAATTTTCATAATAATTTTTTTTCTATGAAGGTTCAGAAGCTAAAAATTTTAGAGTGAAAAGCCGCAATCCTAAGTAACATCGTCGCAAAATTTCAGATTGATTCACAATATTTTCAGATATATGATCTGTGGAAGTTAGGGCTTTTTGAGGCTTCTGAATTTCATCTCAAAGAGGTGATCATGGGAAAATCTTCATAGCTCTCTCTATGGGCATCGGATTGCAATGTTGTAAAAAGTGGCCGCAAGTACACAGACTTTAATATTTTTTCTATCAATTTCAAAGCCAAAGGAGGGAACTATGACACGTGGTAAGTCGTACATATTCGCTCTACTGAACCAGTCCAAAATTGGGTTTTTGTGGGAGATTGGACATATCTTTGCCTTGAAGAATCCAAATCAAATCATACCTATGGGATTTGAAAGAAGCTTCAGAGGGCTACTACAGGGCTGAATTTCAGATATTTAGGATTAGAAATTATAGATATAATTCAATTTCAATATCGAGCTCCTTAAAAGCAAGTAAAAGGTGTGTATTTTTTTTCTGGATTGCATAGGTCTTGTTTGAAGAATCAAGTTGAATTGATTCCAAGGGCATATTGTAGAATATATATTAGTATTGGATTCTAAAATGGCCCCTAAAAGGAATTCAACACCCATTAAGCCTTTATAAATCTCTACTATGACTCATGAAGATGAAGAATGGCAACATGACATATCAAAATTACAAGAGCAAGTCCAAAAAATTTTGCTCTCGCAAAGAGCAACAAAAAATGACATGGAAGTTTTGAAGAAAGGCGTGGAAACTAGGATGGACGGTTTGAAGAAAGGCGTGGAATCTAAGATGGATGGTTTGAATAATGGCATGTAATCTAAGATAGATGGCATGGAATCTAAGATAGATGGCATGGAAGCTGGCATGGAATCTAAGATGGATGACATGGAAGAGAAAATGGAAAACATGAAGAATGATCTAAAAGCAGACATGGAAGGTTTGACAAAGTTGATACAAGAAATGTTTCCTAATGGTGAAAAGATAGAAGAGGAAACTCATGATGAGAACAAAATAAATGTTAATCGTGATTTCATAAAATCTAATGTTGGCGAGAAGAACCACCATATTCCAAAAATGGATATGAGGAAGTTTGATGGAAAGGATCCTGCAACATGGATACTACAGATGGAGCAATATTTTGATCTCCATAATGTGCAAAACACACAAAAGGTGTGCATTTAAACTTTACATTTAGAACAAAATACATTTGTATGGTATCGATGGCTTTGCTCCTGTAAAAAAATTGTTACTTGGTCAATTTTTACGGAGGAAATGATAGCACATTATGAGGATAAAAAGAGCAAAACCTTCTTTAGCTAATTGATAAATCTCAAACAAAAGGGTTTAATGGGGGAGCACATTGAGGACTTCCAAAAATTGAATATAAGGGTAACTGATATTCCAGAGGAACACAAGACTGATCTCTTCATAGGTACTTCAAAGGATAACATCCAACATGAAGTTCGCGTTGTGGAACTTGATTCATTGGAGAAGGCATTTAGGTTGGCAGGAAAATTTGAATGTAAAATTATGGCGACAAGGAAGCCTACCACTCACTTCTATAAAGAGGGAAGTGTTGCTACTCCTAGATTTCCACAACCCACAAGGTTGACACCACAAAAATTGGAAGAAAAAAGAGAAAAAGGGCTTTTCTACAGTTGTGATAGCAAATACACTAAAGGTCATAAGTGTGCTGAGAAGAAATTATTTTACATATATTGTGAAGAGGATGAAGAAAATGAACAAGAAGAGGATATACACCACGAACTAACCCAAGAAGAGGAATAAATGAGTCTGACCATATCGTGTAATGCATTGGCAGGAATTACCACTCCTCAAACTCTTAAGATATAAGGACATATCAAGAATAAAAAGGTAATAGTGTTTATTGATTCAGGTAGTACCCACAATTTTATTCATTGTAAGGTAGCCAAGGAATTCAATTATTTCCTATACCCAGCACCAGAATGTCAAGTAATGGTTGCAAATGGAGGAACTATAAATTTCTCTAGAAAATTCCATAATATCAAGCTAACCAAGGGGGAATATATATTGAATAGTCCAATGCTTTCCATTCCTATGGGAGGTGCTGATGTTGTACTAGGAGTACAATGGTTACAATCTTTGGGGACAGTAGCTTTTAATTTTCAAGAACTTTTCTTGAATTTTTTTTTTCAAAAGGAAAGGAAGTCGAATTACGGGGCATTGCAGGGAAGTCGAGAAAGATAATAAGCTCTAATGTCATGACAAAGCTTCTAAAGAAAGAACAATAAGGCATAATTGCACAATTATGCTCACTAGAAGTTTCAACATCAAAATCATTTATTTCTGCAGATCTCAAAAAATTCTTGGACAATCACTCCAAGGTTTTTGAAACTCCAAAAGGACTCCCACCTATTCGTGATCATGATCATGCTATTCACTTAATTCCAGGAAGTGCTCCTCCAAACATCGGGCCTTATAGATATCCTTATGTCCAAGAGAGCGAAATTGAACGTATGATTGCATAAATGTTAGAGGTGGGTATAATTCAACTTAGTGAAAGTTCTTTCTCTTCTCCTGTAGTATTGGTACACAAGAAGGATGGATCATGGCGCATGTGTCCAAATTATAGGGAGCTCAGTAAGCTAACCATTAAAGCTAAATTTCCCATTCCTGTGATTGATGAATTATTGGATGAATTACATGGAGCAATTTATTTTACCAAATTGGATCTTTGTTTAGGGTATCATCAACTTAGAATGAAGACTAAAGATATTCTAAAAACAACATTTCGAACTCATGAGGGTCATTATGAATTTTTGGTCATGCCTTTTGGCCTTACCAATGCACCTTCTACATTTCAAGGGTTGATGAATTCCATTTTCAAATCCTTCCTTAGAAAATTTTTGCTAGTATTTTTTGATGATATACTAATCTACAGTAGGTCTTGGAAGGATCATGCTCAACATGTTGACAGGGTGCTCAAACTATTGTAGGAGAAACAATTATATGCAAAAACATTCAAATGTTTCTTTGGAGTACAAGACGTGGAATATCTAGGTCATATTGTATCTTACGAGGGTGTTAAGGTAGACCCTAACAAAATTAAATCCATTAAGGAATGGAAAGTCCCCACAACCATAAAGCAGTTGCGAGGATTTCTTGGGTTAACAGGGTATTATCGAAAGTTTGTTAAGAATTATGGGAGAATAGTAGCATCTCTAACAACATTATTAAAGAAAGATGCATTTTCATGGACTCTTGAAGCAACTAAGGCCTTTGAACATATTAAAGAGGAAATGTGCCTAGCACCAGTCTTAGCTACGCCATACTTCACAAAAACCTTTATTGTGGAATGTTAAGCCTCAGGAAATGGAATTGGTGCTATTTTAATGCAAGAAGGAACACCCATTGCTTTTGAAAGTCGTCCAATCAAAGGAAAGTATTTATAGAAACCTATTTATGAGAAGGAAATGTTAGCAATACTGCATGCACTAAATAAATGGAAAACTTACCTAATGGGAAGACACTTCAAGGTAAAAAATGATCATAATATTCTTAAAAAATTTTTGGAACAAAGACTATATTCAGAAGAATAGCAAAGATGGGTCACAAAAATGTTGGGTTATGACTTTGAAATAATATACAAAAAAGGGAAGCTAAATGTTGTTGTAGATGCACTCTCAAGAAAGAATGAAGAGGTGGAAGCATTGCTTTGTGCCATTTCTATTATCCAACTAGATTGGATAACCGAAGCAAGAGATGAATGGAGGAAGGACAAAGATGTATGGACACTCATTCAAAAGTTGCAGCAAGATCCTAGTACATCTGATACATTTAGTTGGAAAAATGATTCCTTATGGTACAAAGATCGCTTATATCTTTGTAATAATTCCCAACTAAAACAAAAGATTCTTCTGGAATTGTACACTTCTCCTTTAGGAGGACACTCAGGATTTTTAAAAACTTACCACAGGGTGAAGAAAGAATTTTTTTGGGATGGCCTTAAATCTGATATTCGAAAGTTTGTGGCGGAATGTTTGGTTTCCCAGCAGAATAAAGTGGAAACAATTAAGACCCCAGGACTTCTACAACCTTTATCCATTCCAAGTCAACGTTGGGAGGAGATTTCAATGGATTTTATCACGGGTTTACCTAAGTCCGAAGGAAAGAGTGTCATCATGGTGGTAGTTGATAGACTTACCAAGTATGCACACTTTTGTGCATTATCTCATCCATTTAAAGCAAGTACAGTTGCTACTACATTTATGGACACAATTCAAAAGCTACATGGAAACCTAAGGGTTATTGTGAGCGACAGAGATCCCATTTTTACTGGAAATTTTTGGACGAAGTTATTTTCTTGTTTGGGTACTCAATTAGCTCATAGCTCATCTTATCATCCTCAATCCGATGGTCAAACTGAGATAGTAAATAAATGTTTGGAAGGATATCTTCGTTGTTTTGTATCTGATAAAAAAAAACAATAGGTCAAGTGGTTACCTCTAGCTGAATGGTGGTATAACATTTCCTTCCATACTACAGCAAAAATGACCCCATTTATGGCACTTTATGGATATCATCCACCATCCATCACATCATCTTTAAGAGAAAATTCTAAGGTTCAAGCAGTGGAATATCACATCAAGCATCAACAAGAAGTTCTCTAACTCTTAAAGGACAACTTGAATTTGGCACAAAATCGAATGAAACAACAGGAAGATCAACATCGCAGTGAGAGAAGTTTTGATGTAGGAGACTAGGTATTTTTATGGCTACAACCATACAAACAAATGTCCTTCAAGCAAGCTAAGAAGGATAATAAATTATCGCCAAAGTACTATGGTCCTTACAAGGTGTTGCAAAAGATTGGTACTATGGCATACAAATTGGAGCTTCTCGCTTCCTCACGATCGCATCCAATTTTCCATGTTTCATGCTTAAAGAAGGTTATAGGTGAAAATCTTCCAGTTCAAACAATATTGCCAGAACTTGATGAGGAAGGAAAAATCATATTGGAACCTAAAGCGGTCACAGAAAAAAGAACTCGACAGCTATGGAATCGATCAATTTCAGAGTATCTTATCAAGTGGAATAACTTACCCACTGAAGATTCTACATGGGAGGATGAGAATTTTATATAGAAGCACCAAGAGCTACTCAAGCGTTGAGGACAAATATTTTTTGAAGGAGAGGGGCATGTTAGGTCCCTATATTACTATTATAGTCCCTTATTGTTGTTAGTGTAACCCCCTTATTGTTATTATTATACCCTTGTACCCCCATATTGTTATTATTGCACCCTTAAATTATTATTGTTAGGTCACCTAGGATTACATTGTGGCCCCACTAGGATTATATTATGGCCCCATGGACTCCTATATATAGAAAGGAGGTTTTGTAATTTGAATCATCCAAGAATTGTTCATTCATGTAATGTATTGGAGGTTGCCCCTTTGAAGTAGCTTATTTCTAAGGCGTTGATATCTCTTTTATTCTCTTTTTGGAGCTAGTTTCACAATAGTTCTAGATTCATCAAGCATAGGTCGAGCCATTTTTTGAACTGTTCTATTCATCCTTTCTGCCACGCCATTTTGTTTTGGGGTTCCAGATACAGAAAACTATCTTTTTATGCCATGATGTTCACAGAAATCAAATAATTCATATGATATAAATTCTCCTCCTTGGTAAGATCTAGGATATTTGATTTTTAGATCTAATTCATTTTCAACCAAAGCTTTGAAGATCTTAAATTTTTCAAATGCTTCATCTTTATGTTTCATTAAATCGATCGAACACATTCTAGAGAAGTCATCAATAAATAAAATATAGTATTGTTCTCCACGAGGTGACTTTTTCCTCAGAGGACCACATAGATCAGTATGTATAAGTTCAAGAGGCTTACTTGTTGATCCTTCTTTAGCATTGAATTGCACCATGGTTTGCTTACCAAATTGGCATATGGTACTTTCAGGTAGAGTGATGCTGGGAAGATCATGAACAACTTTGAGTCTGCTAGATTTAATTATTTGAGAGAAGCTCAAATGTCCCAACCTTCTGTGCCATAACAAAATTTCTAAAGATTTACCCAAGTAGCATTGTTCTTGGCCACCTTTCAATACATACAAATTGCTTGGTGTTATAGTTCCTTTTATTATTGTTTTTCCTGTGTCAAGTTCACGTACTACAAATTCTTTTGAACTAAAGACAACTTCATTTCCTTGATCACACATTTGACTCACACTTAAAATGTTGTGCTTTAATCTATCCACATACATAATATTGTTAGCTTTCACCTCTTCTTTTAGAAAAAAAACAGAACCTTTTCCTTTAATGATAGTAGGAGAGTCATTTCCAAAAGTAACATTCTTTTCTTTCTCTAGAGCATTGTATGAAAGAAGTTTATTTCTATCACCTGTCATGTGTTTTGAGAATCCACTAACAATGTACCATTGATTTTCTTCCCCTTCTGCAAATAAAACTTTGCCACAAATTTCAACCTGTAAGTCCTTATTTTTCCAAACCTTATAATTTGAAGGTATATGCTCTTTTGGCTGAAGTTTTCTCCTACATTCAGATTCTTCATGACCAAAGTTATTGAAATAAGCACATTTAATTTCATTTTGAAGAGGAGAAAATTTGTTATAAGTATTCTTCGTTATTTGAGTCTCATTTCTTCGCTTTATTGCTTCTCTGGTCATGATGGTTTTGTATGCAACACATTGAGCAGCCTTATGACCAAAATTATGACATGAGAAACACTGTACATTAAAGAAGAAATTTTTGTGATCGTGAAACCTTATATTTATATTTACCTACTGATTGATATTTCTGTTGTTCTTCGTTGTATTAAAGTGGTCATGCTTCACCTATGTAGTTTCTTTGTTCTTCTTCTGAGTGATAGAATGTTGTAGGATTTCTTTTGCTACATTTAGATAGCTTGGTGCTTAAGACTGAGATGATTCTCAAATATATCCAAGACCTGTCTTTATAAGAGGATAGCGTTGTACCTTGATAATTTCATCTAATGTTTTATACCTTTATAAAATCTAAGATTTAAAGTTTTCACTTTCTCAATTTCCTTTCTTAGACTTACTATTTCACATTCTTATTTCTCATTGTGCTTCTCCTTTTCCATAGGCTGATTTTTTAGAGTATCTATGGCAATTTTGTTTTCTTTCAAACATATTTTGAGATGATTTATTTCTTCAAGAAAATCATTTTCTTCTAAAGCATCCATAAAAGTATGACTAGAGTCCTTTTCAAAATCCATGAGTAGTCTAATATCTCGATCAGATTCTCCTTCTTCACTATTTGATAGACCATCACTATCTTCATGAGTATAATAGTTTTTTTCTATTGATAAACTATTTTTGATTTCTTTTAGCCACTTCCTTTCCCTTTTCATGACTATATTTATGGGGACATTTAGCATCATAATGACCAACTCTTCCACAAGAAAAACATTTAAAATGAAGCTTGCCTCTGAACCTTCCAGTGCCAAGTTGTAGCTTCTTTACAAAATGTATCTCATCTTCTTCTGAAACATACCCTGATCCTTCTTGTTCTTCTACCACCTTTTCTTTTGCAACAGCTCTGAAAATAGCTTCTTTGACTTCAGACGAACCTCCTTTTCTCATTTCAAAAGTAGTCAGAATCCCATGAAGTTGAACAACAGTAGGAGTTTGTAGATCCTTCTTCTCTTCAATAGCAAACACTTTTGACTCAAATTTGGGAGTTATAGATCTTAAAACCTTTTCTACCAAAGTAGTGCTAGATATGGTTTCACCCAAATTTCTCATATGATTTACAATATCATCTAGATGTAAAAAGAAATTGGAAATGCTTTCCTCATTATGCATTCCGAGTTTTTCATATTGAATTCTGAGAGTTTGTAGTTTAGCACTTTTTACCTTGGCATCACCTTCATAGATTAGAATAATTTTTTCCCATATCTCTTTTGCTGTATTCAATTGCATGACTTTGACAAATTTTGATTCAGTAAAACATCCCAATAGTGTATTGACCGCCTTTGCATTGGTTTCATAGTTCTTTCTTGCTTCTCCATTTGTAGGAACTGAAGTTTGATATTGATAAACTCCTTCAACTATAGCCCATACATCTTCTCCAAGAGGCTGAAGATAGAATCCTGTCCTTGTCTTCCACAAGATTAATTTGTATCCATTGAAGAGAGGAGGCCTGATAGATGCTATCCCATCTTGATTGCTCATCTTAGCTGATCCTCCTTCTAGCAATTAAGCCTCTTGAGAAGGACTTGCTCCGATACCAACTGTTGGGAAAAAATACTAATAGGGGAGGTGAATCAGTATTTAGAGATTATTGATAATTTTAAATTTTTATTTACTAAATTCCATACGTCACTTTGATGAACCCAACTCGCATATACACACACATATACCAAAAGAAACTTGCGCATACTGATATAATTTTATTGTTAGAAAAACCTTTTAGAAACAATATTTAACTCAACTTATTAGTCATGCATCTGTTATTTAAGTAGTAAATATGTGTAGTAACAGTGGAATAAATCATTACACAATAGAAACACACATGAACACCAAGATGTAAGGTGGAAACCCAATTCAGGAGAAAACCGCCACTGTTGTCGTCTCTCTCTTTAATATTTATTATATGGAAAACTTCTTACAATATTGTACTGATGTAGAATCACATCAGTACGCAGGCATCTACCTACAGAAGGCTGCAACCTTCTTTTGTTTTCCAGTTGCAAATGGAAGGGAGCTACAACCCCTTGATCTCGTTTACTAGCCACTACTGGAATGGAGCTTCAACCATGTGATTAGAACACCAGCTTCTACTAGCAGGAAGCTTCTACTTCTCAGAGAATCACTGCAGAAAATGTTTCATCAATTTTCATACTGGATCACACAACTTCAATACAACCCTTCATAAATATCAATAAGAATAAACTTCACCCAATACATGAAACCGAATGGTGAGATCACTATAATTAGAACATTGTAATAACCATATTTCAAAATCAATATGGAGAATCAAATTCAACCCTAAACATTCATTATCTCAAATAGAATACGCTACATTGCTTCACTGAACCTACATGTATACGCGTTTTCCTTAACATCAACCTGCATATAGATCTTTGAATACTATTTTTTAGAATATGATTAGTATCAGATCCACATATGATGCTATCAGTCATATATCTTTTTAGAATTGCAAAACCCTTGATTATTCAGTCATCATAACACATATTTACTCACTCTTTGATCAGATTTGTACATAATTACTCAACAGCATATATAGCAATCAAGTAACCGAGATCTACATGAAGACTTCATTCATAGACAACAAAAAGGTAGCAGCAATAACAGAAAACCTCTGCAATAAGCTTCATAAAACCCTAACTTCCATACGTGCCTTTTCTGAGGAAAATTCGCATATATATGCACTTTTACTGAGATGAACTAGCGTATAGATCTGTAAATATTAATTTTGCAAAATGTTTCCAGATCTATAGAACTTACCCAGATTTCTTCAGTCCATTTTAGAAAATATGCACCAGGTCTCAGATCTAATCATCTCTTCAATGGATCATGTAGTAACATATTCATTTTAGGTCTAGGGATCTTGATCCATCAGTCTATCCAAGTGTGCATCATAAATTCAAATTTATCAATAAAAGAGAGTTCATCCTATGTAGATATACTTCAGAGAAAATTATTTAGTAATATCCCTTACACATGCACACCTTTTCACTATGATATTCTTCTCCTTATGTAGATTTAGCCTTTATCAATACCATGAGTCAAAACCACACAGTTGCCAATGGTATTCTTGGACAACATCAAATAGATGACATGGCGCTCAATTTTTTGGGCTAATACAATGGTAATTCCCCCTGGTTTTATATTTTTGGAGCGCAAAGAGCATACACGACTTGGATCATTCTTATCCATGTGTATATGCGACTTGACTTGAAAAAACCCACGTATATAATATTCATATGAATATTACCAAATATTTTGCTGGACATTACATAATTATTTTGATGGACTCTTGGGCTTCTACTGAAGACATATTATCCATACTTTTCTAGAGATTTTCCATCAAGGACAACATATTAAGACATAGGAATCATATTGCCAACAAAAGATCTTCTCATACATGAAGCAAATGGCTCTAGTGTTCTTACTTAGGTGCAAGCTCACAATGTGAATAATCAGGAAGCAAAATTTCAAATTGTAAAGGTTTTTATAACAAATTTGAATTTCATACCCCATGATGTTCTTCAGATTCAACTCATCTAATGCATATTTGGTAGCAGATTCACTCGACTATGATTAATAAATGTGTTTCCCCCACTCCTTTTAACAAAAATTCCCCTATCAAATCAAATTTTTTTCCTTCCAAGGGTCATATTCCTAGTGAAATTCGATGGATCTTCCTTGTGTCGCAACAATTCCTCCACTTTTTGGTTCCTTCAAACTTCAACATTCTCCTGAAAATCACACAGTAATCTCCCTACAGCATGGTTCGTTTATTCTTCGTCGTACTTCTAAATTTCGCGCAATGGTCTACCTTCGGCGAAGACCCTTTTTACATAGTATTTTATAGTCCAGTGCCCACTTTCAACTACAAGTGGCACTAAGAATTTTCCCTTCCTTGTTTAGTGCAAGGTTCTAGGGATATATTTGTCCATGTATATCTTTAATATGCTCCCATTCACTCGTCTTGGCATCAAATGACCATCCAAAATTGCAAGCTGAATTGTGCCTCCCTCTAAGATGCACCTGATGATATATGATCCCAACTAACGTGTTTGAAACTTTCCTTGTAACTTCGCAAACTTTTTGTCATAAAAATGGACATGAAATCCTTCTTTGGATGTCTTCTTCTTGATATGTCTTTCATGCCAAGCTTTCTCCCTTGAATTTTGTAATTGTTGATGATAACCTACGATAAACATGTCTTCCTCAAGAGCCAGCAATTGCTTCATTCTTTCCTCCAGTGCGTCATGGTTTTCCATGTCTTTTAATGTTGCAATTACTAAACTAGGCACAATATATTCCATAGGCATGACTACTTCTTTTCCATAGGCGAACCTAAAAGTTGTTTTTCTTGTTATTTTCTCACAATTTTTATTGTATGCCTGTAAGATCGTTCGAATTCTCAAATCCCAGTATTTCATGTTCACATTACACACCTTTGTGAGTGCATTATCCAAAGTTTTATTGAAAGCTTCACCTGTCCCATTTTCCTGAGGATGATAGGGTGTACTCTTCTAATGTTGCACTTGTAATTCTTCAGTTATTGCTTTAATGGTTCTATGAAATAAGTGTGATCCTATGTCGCTAATCAAGATCTTCGGAAACTCAAATATGGACAGAATATACTCAAATATGAACTTTGTTGTGGTATCTACACTGCAATCCTTCATTGTCTTCTCCTCGACCCAGCTCGTTAAATAATCTATTGCAGTGATTATATACCTTGCACCAGTATTATTCCCTGGTGGATTGATAGGTCCAAAAAAATCAATAGCCCATTTATCAAATGCCTGCAATGTCACCTGTGGATTCAATGGAATTTAATCTCTCCTAGAGGTCTTTCCTATTCTTTGGCATTCATCAAAATCTCTATAAAACTCCTTTGCATCCTTATGCACTATGTGCCACCAAAATCCAGCTCACAAAATCTTTTTCACAGTGGCCTTGCCTGTATTATGTCCTCCTGCAACTCCATAAGATTCTTCTAGAATGATTTGTCTTTCATGCTCAGAGTTGTATCTACATAATATTTCATCTAGCCCATATTATACAAATTCCCTGCAATCAGTGAACAATCAGCTCCCTTGACTAACAACTCTTTCTTTCTCTATGTAGTCTACTCCTCAGGCACCATCCTTGTGCTAAGAAATTAAATAATATCAGTGAAGCGATCATATGCGACCCTTATTGTGAATAATTGTTCATTAGGTAGGTTCTCCTCAATTCTCATGGGTTCCTCACTCGTATCTATGCTTGAGAGATGATCAAGTCCAATATTCAATCTTTTTGGACTGAATATAACTTGAAAATCATACTCCTAGAATAATAACAACCAGTGACAGATATCCCCTCCTAAAATAGGCTTATTCACCAATAATTCATGGGGAGTGATCAATGAATATCTTGAAGTGCACTCCCAATAATTAATGCCTCAATTTCTATAACACATAAACCATATCCAACCCTTCTATTTCTATCATATAATAGTTCTTCTCTGCCTTGGACAACTTTATGCTTGGAAAATTTATGGGATGATCGATTTCTCCTTCTCCTGGATGTTTTAACATTGAACCCAATGCTATGCAAGAAGCATCGACAGTACATGAAATTCCTTATTTGTGTCCGGGAAAACTAGAATAGGTGTGTTTACCATATTCTCCTTCAGTACATCCAGGCTCTTCTGGCATTATTAATCCTAGAAACAAGTAACATCCTTCTTCAATAGCTTCTCCATCGATGTAGTTATTTGCACATATGCCTTTATAAACTTATGATACTAGCCAGTATGTCCAAGTGTCATGCGCAATTGTTTCACTATATTAGGTTGTTCCAGGTTCATAATAGTAGCAATATTCATAGGGTCTACCATCAATCCATGTATAGAAAAAAAATGAAAAAATATTATACCAAAAGTTACACAAAAGATTCACTTATTCAAGTTCAACGACATTTGATACTGTCTACAGGTATCCAACATCAATCTCAAGTTTGAAACATGCTTCTTCAGCAACCCAAAAACTACCCAATCATCAAAGTAAACCTCTAAACATTTGTGTATATACTCCTTAAGATATTTGACTACAACTATGCAAAATATGGTAGGAGAATTCTTTAATCCAAAATGCATCATGGTGTATTGGTAACAACCCCATTATGTAGAAAAATTTGTCTTATGGCAATATTATGGTGTAATGTCGATTTGATGGTATCTAGAAAATCCATTTACGAAATGATAAACCTCATGTCCTCCTACATTGTCCAATACCTCATCCGTGAATTGGGTGGGAAAGGGGTCATGCACACATGTATCATTCAATTTACTTAGGTCCACATATATTCTGATTTCACCCTTTGTATTTTTTTCTTGAACTACCATAAGACTTACCCATTTAGATTCTTTGACTAATTCAATGATCCATGCCTTGATCATATTTTCTAACTCCTTCACTTTTCTCTTATATTTTGGATTCAACCTATAAGGTCTTTGCTTTACTGGATTCACGTTAGGCTTTAGTGTAATCCTTATAACTCCTAGGTCTCCTACTCTACCCTTCAATTCAGAAAAATTCATGGGAGACCATTCTTGATACTCATGAAATAGTTTTGCAACCTTCCTAATTGTATCTTCATCCCAATAATCTCCAATCAACACAAATTTTGGTTCTTCTTCTAACCCTATATTCACCTTCTTTTTCTTCACAAGATACATTATGTTAGGGATTTCAAGATCTGGTCCAACAACTTCGCGACGTCCTTTTGATTGTGGGATATCAATATTACGCGGAACCTCATCATCTTCTTGTGTTGTCACTTTATAGAATTCCAGTGCATGCTAGAATTGCATGGCCCAATTAAGTTACATCAAGGTTAGTGTAGTTGTAGTCCTAAAAATCTGTACTATGACTTCCTTAAGAGATTCATCTATGCATAGGCAATCATCTTGAAAACTAAAGGTCAATAGGAACCATTCGTCATTCCATGTTGTAGTTTTTTTTCAAGATACAAATTCATAGGGATCACGTCCAATGTGCGAAAAAATATATGTACCCACTTTCGCTCTAGATCTTCGCCCCAGACCAAAGTCCAACAAAACATATGCTCTCGAGGCTCATCCTTTCCATTATATTTATTGTGATTCTAGTATTTACTTGGCCAAATCTTACCTTCATCAACCTGTGATACTATTTCCATCTCCCTAAATTTTCCTTATGAGTACCCCACCTTCTAGTAGGTGTAGACCTCATAGCTACGTCCAAAGCTTGGAACCATTGTTCTTCTACTACTTCTCTCTCAAATTCATCAATAAAAACACTTACATCTCCTATCCCATCATAAACACAAATTACATACTTCTGAGATTATGCAGCGAAGTGATCTTGTAATTTTGTTACATCATCGTGTAGAGGCTTCATGCAACTTGTTCTTCCAATTCTGCAGTTCTTCATCATGTTAGGGTCCCGTGATTTGGCTGATTGGCAAGCCAAATGACAGTGTAACATCAAACCAAGCTTTGGAGCCCGAGGACCTAGCCTTCCTGGACTCAGAGAGGGCTCTCTCTATATATGTAAAAGATATCGGTGTGTTTGCTTATGGTGTTCTGATATTAGGCTAGTTATGAAGTGTGTTTTTTGATATTTGGTTTTTAAGTTTGTGAGGGATAAAACTGATCAAAGATATAAACTGGATAACAAGATATAGATAAACTGGGCTATGGGGTCAAAAAGGTCAAGGAAGCTATCAGATGATGATGTAAGGCTGCTGTAGGGCCGATTTGATTCAAAGTAGAAAGGATCTTTGGGAAAAATGGAGTAAATGAACATCAAGTTTGTGAAAGATGAGGGATTTCAAGTGTAACTAGTTGATAGCAGACATAAACATGTTATAGCAAGCCATTAATCATGCTAAATGTAACTATGAGCTAATTAATACATAGAAATCAAACATTCCAGCCATGCATAAAAGTATAAGACCTTCTAACTTCGGGAAATGGCTATCAGACTTTCGGGAAAACACATAAGATGGACTAACAACTCAGAATACTATGCCAAAATTTCTAAACACAGTCTCTAAGTCATTGGGCACTTTGACAAACAAGCTTTCATAGTTTTAGGCAAAGGGCTAGATCAGGACTATGCCTCCTTGGTTCAACAAGATGATAAACTAATCAGTCAAAGAGATAGTTTCATGGACAGAACTATGGAAAGTCATAGGTAAGTAGGGCACACCATACATCCTACTCAACACACATAGAGCTTATGAATAAAACTAGCAACAATACCTTAAGTTACTAAAGAGAAGTTAAGAATTCTTTAGTATAACTACGGAAGAAGAAAACATAAAGCTATGAAGATTCAGGAATTTTGAGGTGCCTCCATGGGCATATCTCAAACTTTATCTCTACTGATCTATAGCAGCAAGAAGCATGTATCATGAATGAAAACTAGAAGACAACAACAAAGCAAGAAACACTATACCATTCTACCATGTCATGGAATCCATCAACAATCCTTCATCATTCATCAAAAGCATCCAAGAGGCAGTCCAAAAATCATAACTCAAATATGTTCTTCAAAGCTCATATGACCAATATATTGATTCTTCTCTCAAGTTCAGCCTCTTTTTTACAATAAAACCCATGGAATAAATAGGCTTGAGGGAGGAAAATCTCATGGAGCAACTAGCTATCCCATTGGCCAAGTCAAAATATCTAAACTTGTCCTTGAGGCTTTGCAAAGCCCAAGGCACAAAATATCCCATAAAATATCTAAAAAATGCTAAAAACGGAAATTATATTGACTTTGCAACATTTTCCAAGTGCAAAAATAGCTAAACGCACATTTGGAAAAAACAGATTTTTGAGGTTCAAAAATTACAAAAATACTTCAAATTTATATCAAGAAAAGGTCCCCTGACTTGCCGGAAACATTTGGCAGCCTTCCCGGTGTCGAAATGAGGCTCATGATGGCCCGTTGGAAAGCTCTCTGTGTCTACTTTCCGGCGCAACTAAAAACACCTCAATCTGATGCCTAGAAGTCCTCCAAATCTGTACCTGTGTGTAAAAAGCCAGGAAATAGCAGACTGCTGATATGACGGGCAGAATGTGCAAAAAGTGAGCATTTTTCGCCAATTTGAGGGGGCGAATGATCTCCAAATGCTCTAAAAATCGCTGGGGACCTGCTCATAGAATTATGGCATCAAATGGTATCATCCTTCTCCCTTGACAAATCCTCAAACTGAAATGGCGAAATTATGAGTTTTCGACCAAAAACCCAAAAAATGCCAAAAAACAAAAAGTTGTCGAAATGGGCCCAAAATTGGCACGCATGACCCTCAAGGGTCCTTAGCAACATGCTCCGAAGCTGAGGCCAAAATGTCAAGAGCTGATGTGCTTTTCTCCTCTTTCCGTGCCGGGTGCTTCCCCTTTGCCTTCTTCAATTTCTCTTGGGCTGCCTTTAGTTTGCGCCGGGCAAACTGATTCAACTTTTGAAAGTGATGTGTCCTCTTCCTTTGCAGCTCTAGATCTTTGTTCGCCCTTTCAAGTTTCATCTCCAAGTGTTTGTTGGCTCTTTCAAGCCATGCCTCTTTGTTTTCTTCAATTTCCTGCTCAAGGAGTGCAGTGAGAGGAAAGGCTTGGAGATGGGCTTGTTCTTCCTCTTTCTGATTTTCTAAGGCTCTTTTAAGCCCTATGGTCCTAGGCCTCTTCCGCCTAGGCTGGTCTCCCTCTTCTTCCTCATCAAACTCACCAATGAGTTCTTCTATCCTTTCTTGCGCCTTAGCTGCCTCATTCTTATATTTGATCGCCCGTGCTTCATGAACAGCTGTGTGAACATTCATCTGTTTGTTTTGGATCTCCAAGAAGTGGTTGAAGTTCCTTGCCCTTTGAAGATCCTCCTCTAATGCCTCAATTTTCCCCTCTTTATGGATTAGGAGGTTTTCAAGAAGGCGGGCCTCATTATCACTGTCATCGCATTGGATAGGGATGACAGCCAATGCACCTCCATGCTTTGTACTTTCTCCAACTTTGCTTTTCTCTTTGAAGGCCAATCTTGCGCTTTTCCTCCTTGGCATGCTAGTAGGTGTCCTTTTGGGCGATTTCCTTTTTCTATGAACAACCTTTGTCACTGTTAGAGTGGCAGCCTTAGACCCTCTCTTCCTTGTTGTGCTGAGCTTTATTCTTTTTGGAGGAGGAGAAACAATTGATTTACCTTTGACATCTTCTTGAACTTGCTACTCTCCTTGAGGCTGCTGGATGTCTTCTTCTTGTTGTTCACTTTGCTGCCCCTGTTCGTCAACATTAACTTGCTATTCTTCTTCAATGTCTTGTTGATTTGGTGTTTCAAACTACTGCCCTTCTTCGCCAAAATCAAGCTGCTGCTGTGCTTGGATTTCCTGCTCTTTTTGTGGCTCAAGATGTGGCTCAATTTCCTGCCCAAGCTGCTGCTCGTGTCCTTCCATATCAAGCTACTGTTCTTCATCTTGTGTCTGTTGTTGCTCATCCCTTTCCTCTTGCTACTGTTCATCCCTTTCCTCCTGCTGCTGACCTTTCTCTTCTTGCTGTTTACTCCCCTCTCCTCCTTCCTGCTGTCCTGGCTGTCTTGTAGTCATTTTGAGCTTCCTAGGAGTGGGCCTGCTGGACAAAGGCACAGGGCGATGAACAGGCTGAGTGGGAGACACATGGACAGGAGGAACAGTAGAGAAATTTGGGTGGCTGATAAAAACATCCCGTGGAACCTCCTTTTTCTCTAACTGGTGTAGGATGATGATTTTGATTAAAGAATGATGGAAAAGGGAAGGTATTTGCAGAGGTGGGGCCTTCTTCTAAACAGTAGATGCCATCTTCTCGATGCTCTTGAATAGAAAATAAGGGAGATTTAGTTGCCTGTTTCTAGTGAAATGCATTAACAGGTGGACATGGTGGGCATAAACTCGATCAAACCTCCCTTCACAAGTAAAATATTTCATTATGACTTTCATAAGAGGAGCATAGCTGTCAAGAAGATATGAAAAAGGAAAAATAGCAGTGAAAGCATCTCTATGCTCAGGTTTGATGAAAGGCTTATAATCTTCTAAGTCAAGATGGGCCTGTTTGAACCATTTTTCGCCATGATATGGAATCTTGGTGGCCTTGGACACTGATCTTGGAGAAAACTTGAAATCAAGGTCCGCTACCCTGAAATTCTTGTCCTGGAACCTCAGGGCTCATAGGTGTGTCAATGGCAAGAAGCTTTTGACTTCCTGTATCTTCTGGCAGAAATCTAGGCAACCTACTTCATGGAAGTTGAAAAGGACGGATGGATGAGCATTAACCTCTTCTATAGAGATTGGCTCATATATTTTATGCGGGCCACTCCTGCTGTCTTGCCTTGGAGGAATTTTGACCTAAATATGATTTGGAAGAAACAAACTGCCTCACTGTGTGTAAACTGCCTCCTTGGAGCCAAACTGTGTCAATTCACTGTCTAGATAGTGAACAATGTCTTTGGATGACTGCACACTGTCCCCTCACACTATAAAGAACCCCTGGTCACTTAAAGAGTGGCCTTCCACCTTGAAATTATCTCTGCTAACAGAATTTTCAATAGGATATAATACAGTGGAATGAAGGACAGACTGTATGAAGAAAGATGTATACAGTGTCAAAATTTCCTTGCTTGGTGATTTTTGGAAGTTAACAACACATCTTTGTACCTTGGATCAATGGTGTACTTTCCAATTATTTCAAAACCTGCCTTGTCTAAGGTGTCAAACATTCAAAAAACTTGCATATGGTGCAATCAACCATTAGTATGATTAGACAGTCAATATCACAGTTCTGAACAAGGTGACAGAGTAAAAATGCTCCAAAAGTTCAACCAAGCCTGCAATAGTCTTCTCTTTTCAAAATAACTAGGACCTCTTATCAATGTAACACCCCTGGCTATGTAGGAAACATCCTTTGCTTCTACTTGAACATCCACTTATCAAACCAACTTGAAGACCAAAAGTCAGTCAAGCAACTGCACAGTGAAAACTGTCTTTTTATGAGGAGCAGGAGCAACTTTACCCTGTAGTCTTTCAACTTATAAACTGCTCTTTTGAAAAATCCCTTTTTCTTATTATATTTCACTGTTATTTATTTGTATGTCACTTCATCAAATAGAGTCATACATATACAAGGTTAACCCCCAGTGTGAGAATACAGCCAGACTCACTGGTATCGAAAAAGGTGACAGAATTTTGAAGAATGCTTTTACAAGTTCAACCAAGCCTGTAAGAGTTTATCTCCTTCCCATAATCAAAAATCATGTTTTAATATGGAAACCCTGTTCTTTGTAGGAAAACCTCTGCCCTATCTGAATATCAACTTTTCAAAGTAAGCTTGAAAAACAAAACAGTCAAGTGGCAAATCCAGGAAAAAACTGCCCCTTCTGTGGTCTATAGGGTTAAATTTTGCCCTTTGATGCTTTGAAGGTATAGGATCCCTGGTCCTTTGATTAATGAAGGTGAAACAAACTGCTCTTAGTTTCAACACCAATTCTTTCCTGTAGGTGCCTTAAATAACACATCCAGCATCTTATCACAGTTTTACACTTCGAATCATCATACAGCCAAAACACTGTTTTTTTGAAAAGGTGACAAAGTTTGAAAGTTCTGTAGGCTATGGTATGAGGAATTTGGAGAAGTTCAACACATTGTTCTCTCTATAGGCACTTCTAGCAGAGTATTTATCATTCAAACACAGCTTCAACCCATGGATATTTTCACAGCAAAACCAGTTGACAAATATGGTGATGTAGTAAGATAACCAAGGATAAGCCCTCTTTTGATTTGACCTTAACCCTGATAGGCAGCTTCTCAAAATATATGATGATAATCAAACTAGGTCAAACTCAAAAATTTTGTTCTAACCCTTACTCTCACACCACAGTTTGAAAACAGGGCTTTTTAAACCTTCATGTTACTTAGCACTTCTGAAATCAAGGGGGAGAGCATGTAAAAATACCTTCAAACTTGATGGAAATCCTTTGTGGAGAGCTGGAGTAGCCTTGCGTATGAGCTGGAGGTGCACTGGAGGTTTTAAGCCTGCGCGGCACTCTGTGGAGGAAAAACGTCGCGCAAACAACCACCCGGGTGGCCTGTCGGGTCGGGGTCAGGCGCCGTGTACAGGCGCGTCGTGCACGCGTACAGGCGCGTCGCACGACAGTCTACCGCCCATTCAAATTTCCTTCCAGGCGCGTCGCGCGGTGTTTAAACCTAAAAACCGTGTGCAAAATGCTCAAAATCGTTCCAGTCTTCTTCATTTGGTGCTGAGAACATTAGAGGAAAAATCACTTGTGATTTGAAAATGAAAATTCACCCTCGACTTTACTCTTATGTCATTTAAACTTCTTCAACGGTCACCTTTATCATTTATTTGAAATGCAAAAAAAGAACTTATGGTTGGCCATTTAACACAGCAATTTCAAATTTGAAAAATAACCTAATGACCTTCAGACCATCTCTGCCACTGTGTTAATAATGCTGGTGATATTCATTATGTAAAGTAACCCCTCTTAAAAACTGTTTAAAAAACCTGAAGACTGCTTTGTTTTCGAAAGGATAGGGTTTGTATTGTCAACATGCTTTGACAGTCTCTGTCTCCAACTTTCTCCTTCAACCTCTTTCTCAATGCAAGTGACCACATTTGCTAACATTGTCTGGATTTAATCACGGCTCTGTGATTTAAGAAATGCGCCTTCTCCAATATGCCTTTTTGCTTAGAACATATCAATTATGATATCTTTGTCCTTTTGAATAATGAAAGAGTTGCATTTGTTTCAAACCTTCCAAACCCTGACAGTATGTCAAATGACTTCTTTGCCTACTTTTCGAAGTTTTCAACACTCAGATGATAACTTGTGGATAAGATTGTCCTTTGAAATTTTGATTGTTCTTACTTAAAGGAAGGAAAGTCTCTTTTAAAACAATGGCATTTAGACTTTTCCTTTGATGATTTCTAGAACCTGAAACACTGTGCTAAAAACCCTTTATGTACTTGATGAGCTTGTATGCCTGTTTGTAAGAGACAAACTAGATCAAACACATTTTTGCTCTGGGTATTATGCTAGAATCTTGCCTGCAATGTAAATCTATATTTGTGACAGGTTTTGCTTGGTTGTAGATGCAAGTGCTAGGTCTCTTTGAGCTTTCTCCTTTGACTGTGGGTAGAAGACAAAATAGGGGATGATGCATGAGAGTTAGAAAGTGAAATAAGGAGAGCTGCCCTTTTGTTTCCTGTGAAGGAGGTCTTTCACTGTCTTATTGCACTGCTCTTTGCTGAGGAGAACTGAAACGTCACCATTTCCCTTGGTCAGCTTATGACAAGCTATTTGAAAGATGATCTCTGTAAGTATGGAGGTTAGCACCCTTTGAAAAACAACCACCTTTTCTTCTGCCTGTGTAATGACATGACTTGTCAATTTCTCTTCAATTTGGTCTCATTGAAACAGCAGGCTGCTTATGATTAGAATTGTTTTCACTAATGATATGTCTCTCCAAGGTTTTAACAATTTATATGATTTGAAAACTTCAAATGACTTCCTTTACAAGACCAAAACTCTTTTTTCCCTTTAACTTGCACACTTTAGACCCTAGCCCTGTTATGATCATCACTCACATTCAGAAAACCAGAGTCACTGTTTCACTGTTTAGTAAAAATCAAACCTAGGTTTTTGCAATTCTTAGAGTCAATATTGGCCAGCGCCCTCTGCTTGTAGATGAAGGAGGCGCCCTAACCCTCTGCTTGTAAATGAAGGAGGTTCTTGGCCATGACAAATTACCAGTTTGCTGTGACAGTGGTGTCTTTCCTTTACTATGATTTCATGCTGAAAGGAAGCTGCAAGGTCTTGATGAGTCACTCTCTGTCTTGCAGATATATCTCAGGCTCATGTTTACATTGAGAAGCAGTTGTTCTTCTAAATGTAGATTCAAGAAATTTCTCCTGAGATGAAGTTATATTTCCTGTCTTTGTAGAATCCATAAAACACTGTAAAACACCTAATAATCAGCTTGAAACTGTGGTCTATGCAGTGTTGAGACCTAGGGGTATAAGTGGCGCGACTTAGAGCTGTGATCAACTTGATTTGCAGAGTGGGAGGTCAGTCATGATTGGTCTGTAGCAGATGAAGGTTTTTTGGCCTTTTGATGGTTGCCAAGGGTAAAACATCTTAAAGCGCCACTTCCTAACTTAGGGGAGGCTTTTGAAACAGACTTGGATTTTTCCTTTTAGAGCTGATGGGCAGACCAGTAGGGCTAAAGTTAGAAAAGATAGTAATAATGGGTTTTAACTTTGGCATGGGCGGACTGAAAGGTAGGTGGGCGAAAAAGTTTTATGAGGGTTTTCTAGATGACAAATTGACATATGGAAATCAGTTTCTAGAAAACTCAACTATGGATTTAGTCATCACTAACATGTGAAAAATACTGATGACTAACACATCAGAGTTTGAAATATAGGAATTTTTATGTTCCTAGATTAGCCTTCCATTTGTACTGGGATTAATCCAATCTTCTTCCTTAGTTGTTATCTTTTAGACATTGTAAATATATAAATCGCAGTACTCATCAGACAGAATTTTTATACCGTACTCCTTATGATGGGTCTAGAGGAACAATGACCCTCAAATCGCCATGTTCAAACACCATATTTCTCTTCTTAAAATTGATTATTACGTCAATAATAAAAGCCTAATCCAACCCAAGAAGTGCTGGATATGGATTTCTATCATCTACAATTTCAATTACTTCAAAATATCCAATAGTGCGCACTCCTTCAATATCTACTATAACACTAGGAAACCTTCCCATAGGGATGATCTTCTACTCGTTAGCCTTTCTCAACTAGATCAGTGACCATTGCAACTACGATCTTCCCATTTGTTCCAAAATTTTCTTAGGCAACACATTGGCATCAAATCCAAAATCTAATATTAGCTCATCCATATCGTAGTCCCCAATTTTCCCAGTTAATCTCATCTCCCTTCCTATTATTTTCTTATGTCGATGCAACTTGTTCATTGTCTGTGGCTCACTGCGTAGTTCCTCTTTACCAGTGCAATAGTCTATCAACTAATGGAGTCCTTCAACAACCTTATGATCTCTCAACAACTTCATGCAAGTTTGAAAGATTGATTTTAATATGGTTGGATCAAACTCCTTCGTCACAGTAATTACCTTGACGATGTCCTTTTTCGACATTTACTTCTACAGCGGTTGCACTTTAGACATGAAAACTCCAGGATCCATGAAGCTTAGCTTCACATCCATGAATGTCTCTTTTTCCATTTGCATATTGAAACCAGGGGACTTCTATGTAGTCTTCCTTACCCATGTATCTTCCATCGGCTTCTTTCCTTTGCCTCTATCATCTCCTGTTACTGTGCCACTTCTTGTTACAATGTAATGTATGGGTCATCTTCCCTTGGTTCAGTGGTCATCATTTGTAGTTTTTGTGTGGGTTGCTAGTTTATTTTCTCTTGTATCCTTTTCATAAGGACCATATATTCTTCTATCACATGATCAAAAGATTTACAATACTTAGAGGTTCGCATGAAACCCTATTCAAGGAAAACGACTTAGATAATTTAATTATCTTCCACGCAAAATCTATGAAATTTTTTCCACGAAATTCACAACCAATCTTTTCAAGAAAATAAATATATTTAACCTATGTTCATGCACATAAGAACCATGGCAATTTTCGAATATTTATTGAATGTGATGCTTCAGATATGGGCATTGACAAAATATTAATGCAGGAAGGTAGACCATTGGAATTTACGAGTCAACAACTCAGTGATAAGAATCTGGGTCAATCTACATAGGAGAAAGGAATGATGGCCATATTACATGTAGTAGACACGTGGTGAACATACTTATAGGGGTGTCATTTCCAAATCCACATTGACAGTCATAGCCTAAAATATTTACTCAAGAAACTTATATCAATGCCACATCAAAATAAATGGCTCACAAAAATTTTGGGATATGAATATGAGATAATTTAAAAGAACGAGTATGAAAATGTAGTGGTCGATGTCTTATCATGCCAATTTGAGGATGAGGGAACCCTTTTATCCCTCTCTCTACCCATAATATATTGTCTTGAAGCATCCTGTCATGAATGGTTCTCCCACCCCTCTCTATCATAGCTCATTAATAGATTATGAGAAAATACTAATTCCTCAGAGGACTACTCTTGGAAGGATCGGGTTCCTCACTATAAGGATTAGGTAGTGCTATCCCTGGCCTCCACCCTCAAAACATGCATCTTGGAATAGCTACACTCCTCTACGGTTGCAGGACAATCAATCTTTCATAAGACTTATGCACGAGCATGCCACTCTTTATTTTGGACCGACATGAAGAAAAACATTCTTAATTTTGGATGCAATGTATGTCAACACAACAAAGGGGAAATGATTAAGGTATCAGGAACCTTACAACCCTTTCCACACCCTACTTCCATATAGACATATGTTTCCAACGATTTCATGATAGGTCTCCCAAACTCAGGCAACAAATCAATCATCATGGTGGTTGTTGACATACTTTCCAAATATGCTCATATTTGCACTCTATGGCACCCATGTACCCCAACAGTGGTGGCTCAAGTTTTCATGGACCAAATATTCAAACATAATGGCACATTGACTTCCATTGTGTCCAATGAATACCCCACTTTCACCAAAAAATTTGGTAGTAAATTTACAAGCTACAGGGCACAAAACACCAGTTGAGTACAGCTTATCCTCCCCAAACTGATGGTCAAACAAAAGTAGTGGTCTCCTGTAGATAAATGGTGGTATAATAATAACTATAATGAAGCCACCAAGATGATGCCATATGAGGTAGTGTATGGCCAACTCCCACCTTCACCAGCTCCTTATATCCATGGATCTTCCAAATTAGAAGCAATTGATTAGCTCCTGCAGAACCGTAGCACCATGATTTCTCATCTCAAAGATCCAAGGATATACACCAAGCTCAAAATAGAATGAAGCGATAAGATAACCAACACCATCTAGAGAGGTCATTTCAAGTAGGTGACTAGGTTTTCCTACAACTCCAACCTTATAAGCATATGTCTCTTAAAGAAAAGGGTTTCCAAAAACTAGCACCCAAATTATTTGGGCCTTATCAGGTAATTCAGCATATAGGAGCAGTCGCTTAAAATCTAGCCCTACTGACTACTTAAAAAATCCATCCAGTTTTCCATGTATCCTGCCTCAATAAATTTGTGGGGAACAATTGCAGGGTTCAAAAAGGTCTTCCAGAATTGGATGAGGAAGGTTTACTTTGGATCTTACCTAAACAAGTCCTCGATACTCATGAAAGACATCTTCACAACCGCATGATCAAGGAAGTCCTCGCCTAGTACAGAGACACCTCTTTAGAATATGCAACATGGGAACCAACCACTATTCTTCAATAGTTTATGAAGCTTAAGCCTTGAGGACAAGGCAGCATTTTATGCGAGAGGGCATGTTAGGGTACAACCCTAACCGCTTTATTTATGTAATAAGCCCAAGGGGCCTAGTTAGTGTAATATTTAGTTAGTTTAGTCAATAAATCTCGTAATTGGTTATCCAAATTAATAATAATTGTAATTGGTTGACCCACATTATATAAAAGGTACCACAATTAGTTATAAACAGGCCATAGTTAATAAATAAAGTAGTTAACCCATATTATGAAAGGGACCAACACTAGTTAGGGTTTTGGATGTCATAAACCTATAAACAATCTTAGATTGCAAGGGAAGGATCATCAAGTTTTATTGTAATTGATCTCTACTCCATTGGAGGTTTCCCCATCGAAGAGGCAAGTGAACATTGTATTCAAATTATAAATAATAAAATATCATTGCAACTTGACTCAATTCATGTGATATTTTTGTGTTTCTAGTGATATTGTTTCGTATTTCTGACATTCTGTTATTCTTGCAGGTCAAGTGCATAACATTAAATTTTGAATGAGTGGGCATTGAATTGTTTCTAGGTAGCATTATTGGAACCACCATAGAATTTCATTCTTTGTCGACACTATGATTCTATAGGAACTTCCACGGTGTTGTGTGAACCTTTCCCTTTATATTTTTATTAGAGGATAAATGAATAAATAGGTTTAAATTTGTGGGTGAATGAGATTCTCACTGGAATTCTCAAACTATTTAAGTAATTAAATATGGAGAATATCCAACTGGGTATGGCCAAAGCGTTTATGGCCGAGAAGAAAAATTGGTGGCCTAAGAAACTTTGGAAATTTCTCCATGGTTGAAGGGTCGAATTTGGAGTTTATTTAGATTTGATTTAGTTCTAGGAAAGGTTTTGGATCTTCAGAATTTTTGGTAAAATGAACATATTGAAAAAGATCTAAAAAATGCAGAGCTGATGGACAAAGTATTCAGGCCAGGACATATCGATGTCTAGGCATGCTTCCAAAAAATGGAAACCTGTGACTTTAAATTAGGGTGACCTATCAATTTTGGTTCAGTTAGGGCTGATTATAGTTAGGCTCGATGACACTTAAGGAAAATCAGACCCCAATCAAGTCCAACTCTCGACCTATTTCCCTTGGGGCCCAACAAATTATATATTTCTACATGCAATTGAAGGTTGGATTTTATAAAGTAGTTTTTCGAAGCCCAAAGGAGAGAAGGACAGGTTCTGATTCATAAGAAAAGGACAACGTGTTTTGTCACCTAGTATATGGAAATAAGTAAAGAAGGTGAGTGGAACTTCAAAGGATGGAAAAGGGTTTTTCATTTAGTGAATTTCAGAGAATTGAATATTCTGGGAAGATTCAATAGGCCACCAAAGGGATATGCCATCAAGATGCCTTGATATAGAAATGATAAAAAATGTACACCGAAATCAAAGCATATAAACTTAAATCAAATTGTCTTATAATTAGAAATATTTCATAAGTTACATGTCTATGTCTTATTTTTATTATGAAAGAGACATATATCACATTTTTAGAAATTAAGAGATTAAATCGTATTTAGATTTGATACGATTATGACTAAAAATAATGTTCATCTTCCTTTTCACTCTCTTTGTGTCAATTGTATTGTTGTCAATTTCTATAGGAAGGTGAGCCTCATTGAAAAATTATTATTTGAATATTGTGCCAATTTTCTAGTTCTAATTCCTCTTTTTGGGTTTTAGATTCCATCATATGATTTACATATATAGATGTTGCATTTTTTTTCTTGAGAATACCCTATCAATGCATGTACTATAAAATAAATGCATTTATTTTAATGTATGTGTCAATCTCATTTTCAAATTTTATTTTTATTTTTATAGTAGTTTCTATTTCTATAGCATAGGACTATCCTCTTAATATGGCATTTCTTTAAGCTATTAATTTTCAAATTTAGATCTAGCCATAATTATTCTTATTTATTTCAACAATTACTTCAATATTTCATCATTTTCATTGATGTCAAGTGACAACGTTCTATATTTTACAAGAAGATGTAAGCCCTATTTTCTGTATATAGTTTCTTCTCTCCATATCTATGTAATCCACTTTTCAATGAAGCTAAGAAATGAGAGTCTCAAATTAGTTCTTTATATTTTCAATCAGTTCATGTTTAATTTCACATTATTACAAATATATATTCACTATGCCCTTTTTCTATTTTCATCTTTTATTTTCCTAAACACTATTCTTCTAGTTCCCACCTTCATCCCAATATCCATTTTTTTCCCTATATTTTTTTTCTTACTTAAATTTATATTCCATTCTATATATTCTTCCATTTTGATATTACTTATTCTTCTATTATTTTTGTTTTTTGATTAAATTTTATTTTAATTAACTCATTTTAGTGACTTTTATTATTCATCTTCTTTCCTCACATTAATTTACATATTTTTGGCTACAATGTGCTTAGTAGGAAGACTAAATTGTACTTGTCGTACTTCATGTCCCAATGTGGTTAATGTGTAGAAAAAAGAGAATTTTTTAGTACATTTATGATATAGAGGCACATTGGAGGTAGCTATTGGAAGTGTATGAGACTCATCCCCTACATTTACTCTCCTTTTACTCGAAGTGATCCTTAGAATCACTCATCTACACTCATCAATAGATCAATGTTCACTGGAAATTGATGAACTGGAGTGCATGTAAGGATCTAAGGGAGATAGATCCACTATTTTCAAGGCTTTGGAGGCAAGCAATCCTCCTTCCAAGAGATTTTCCCCTCAGTCATATTTTGTGTAAATAAACGATCGTAAGAGACACTAGGATTCAAAATTTTGGAGCTAAGAAGAGCTTGGGACTATTATTTCCAATTTTATATGATGTATTTAAACTCTATTTCTTGTTAATGAAAGGTTCATTGTTGGTAAACACCTAAGTTAAATTTGGAGGGATTATACCCTTGGGTTAGGGCCCAAATAAGAGGCTCTATTATCTCTTATGTATTTTAATTTTTCCTACTTTAAGTAGTGGTATTTATTTCCTAGTTTAGGAATAAGTTATATTTAAAAATTTTTGGTTTTAGGCCTAATTACCACCTCTCTTGTGGGAAGTGTTGTTGAGAAGTCTACAACAATAAGCCAAAAATATGTGTTTGTTTTCCTTTGAAAGTTGCTAGACTTTGGTTAGCTCTCTTGCAAACTATGTTTCTGCATCCTAGAAGTTAATATCACGCCTTTGAACATGGATTGGATGCATGTTGTAAGATAGATTATCTCTCAATGAAATAAAATTCAACTCATCCTTTCCATCTTAATTTTTTTTGCTGCAATTTTATAACTGGATTTATGTTCTTTTCAAGAGTAAGAAGGGGTTGATTGTTAGTCTGCAGGTACTACTAGTGACTTGCAAGGATTTTCACACTCATCCTACATCCATTTTTTCATCACCATCCTCCTCCTTGACACCTCATACTGCTCTCCAATTCTTCCACCGAGACCATCTTTTCAAGATCATTGTGGAGCACCATGAGCATGTACTTTTGTGAAAGATAGGCCTCTGAGAGGTGATAGTATTGGAAACATTCCTCACACATCCTTCATACACCCTCATATACCTTTGACCTTAAAAACATATTTCCTACCCTTAGGATTCCCTTGGATCCATTCCTATAGAAAAATAGGGCAATCTTGTAGCATTCTATAACAATCATGTTGTAGTATAACAGTCCTGTAGCACTATCTAAACTTGACCATATTTACTTTAAGAGCTTGATTTTTGTATCTTAGGATTTAATAATGAACTACAAACTTTGAATCAATGATTGGGGAGGACCAAGGACCACTTTATACCCATCCTTCCTTCATTGCAAGTACAAAACAACAATTAGAATTAGTAGACAAATTTCCACAATTAAATCATAAAGATTGTTCTCTCATGTAATTTGTAAGGAATCTATAACTAAACCTAAATAATCTTGAACTAAGTGATAAGAAGGGAAAATATTCAATGCAAGTATATTGGACCTAGTTCTTGAAGTTATGCTCTTAGATTATTTAGTTATACGCTTTAGATCAACTTTCTTTTTTCAATCAAATTTTCACATTCGACAAGTCAAGTAATTATTTAAATTCCACAAGTAGAATATTGATTTAAAACTACAAGTAGAATAACATATTTCATATTTTAAATTAGTATAGTCCTTTACCTTCATGCAATTGTAGCTAGCCTTTACATTTGATGAATGCCACTTTCATTTCCGTAACTAGGATAATGTTTACCTTCCTGCAATTAGAGTAGACACTTGTCTTTACATGCAAGTTTTTTTCGCAATCTAGTAAAAGGAGTGGTATTTGTAAGCCATGATCTGATTCATTGACTAAAGGTGACATGAGTAGACCTTGACCTACTGTGCATATAACATTGTCACCTCTTAAGTTTGTACGAACCCTGAGTTGATAATTAAAGTTGGTAGCCTTGGATGTTTCAACAATATTGTTGTGATACTGGGGCTCATCTATTATCAAGTGAAATTTATCTTTATTTAAATTTATATAGGTACACATTTCTATATATAAAGACATGTGTTGAAATGGCACCAAAAGGGGGCTTCTAATTTAATTTCCCCTTAATTAAATTGGAAAATAAATCATAATTTCATCTCATGACAACTTGTATTAGTTAACTGAGTCAAGAAGACTTAGTTAGCTTAGGAAATTGAAGTTGGAGGTTACAAAGGAGGAATGTAGAGTTCTTCATAGATTTTAGGGGGTCCAGTTACAATTATATGTGAGTTGTAATTAGTTAACTCAATTAATTGAGTTAAAATCAGTTTAACTAGTTCTAACTAAGATATGAGCTAGTGATAGGTCCAGCGAATTAAATCAGATTTAATTCACAAGTAGTGATCAATCAGTTAACTAATAATTCACTATAAATAGTTGTTGCATGTTAGTTCTAACAAAGGCCCAGTTGAGATTGAGGTTAAATGGAGGATAACTATCAGTTGTATAATTAGAAAATTATACACGTCATATATGAGGTCATTAGGATGCATTAAATGAATTGTGCAACAAATTCATGGAAATTTCCTATTTAATAGGGCCATAATTCCTCCAATAATGCATGAGAAAGGTTGGTCAGATATAGGATGCAAATTGGTTAAGTATTTGACTGATTTTTCCTAGATCAGAGTGAGACAATGAGCAGAGTGCAAATGTTTCTTAGTGAGGAAAATAACATTGTATTGTTTCATGATCTGGACTTTATGCAATATACAGATTGCGGAATTTTGAGCAATTTATATCCCCATATACATCTTGTGTTGTGTGATTGATAATTTATTTCTCTTACTTGTTATGTGATTTTGAGATTGAATTTTGTTTCCACAAATTTGTAGAAGGATTTAGTATTTTTTTTTAGTACATTACAAGACCATATTGATTCCCTTTGGATATTTTCTACATGGTATTAGAGCACTAGGAATCACAATAGAAGAGAATAGCCAATTTTTTTTTAGAATAGACACATTGAATTTGTAGATTTACTCTTCAATTCCAACAACAGATCAATATGTATTTCAACAGATCGAGACTCGAATATTCCATTGAGGGAAATTAAAATAATATAGCAATGGAAGGACAGGATGGAGGCATTGCTCAAGGAAAATGGACTGAAGTCACTCATAGACAGTGACATTCCCCAGCCTGCAGGAAAATATGATCAACTTTTCAATGCATGGAAGAAGATTGTAGAAAATTTGAGAATTAACTTGTTAGAGTGAGTTGAAGATCATATTGTCTCGAGTCTCCATGGGAAGGTGAATATATATGCTATGTGGAAGGCCTTGACATATCTGTTTCAGAATAATAGTGACCATAGGAAGCTGGGACTGAATGACAAGCTTAGAAAGATCAAGACGAAGAAGGGATACATGATCCAAAAATACTTGATGAAGTTCACTCAGTGTTGAGATGAACTTCAAAATGTTGGGATAACATTTTCCTAGGATTATTTGCTTAGTATATCTTTTCTAGGCCTTCCCAAGACATGGAATAGTTACCAGGAATCTATAAATGGGAGGGAGAAGCTACCAGACTGGTAACAATTATGGTCTGACTTGGTACAAGAAGAGATTCAATGGAGCACCAGAGATGGATCCTCTTCAAAGACTGATGATGGGTATAACTGTTCCTTGGATGGAAAGGTGAATAAAGAGAAAGGGAAGGCATCCCATTCTAAATTTGAGTTCGGAAAGGCATACAGTATGCGATACTTGTCAAAGGTGAAATGATTTCATTGTCTTGAGCGTGGACACTATGACACAAATTTTCCAAAAAAATAAGACCAACAAGAATGCCTCAGGAGGAGCAATAGGTGAAGCACTTTCTTCACAGTTCAAGTTGGATTTCACTCTCATCACATGCATGGTACCATTAGTGACAAGTTGTATCTGGTACTTGGATAGTGTAGCCTTGTTCCATATGACTCACAAAAAATAATTCTTGAGTAGCTTAGAGGAGAAGGATCTTCATATGGACATGGATATGGGTGATGACGGGAGGTATACCGCTACCAGTGTTGGTATAGTTACCTTTCAGAGGGAGATAGGTAATCCACTCACATTAAAATATGTCATCAATGTTCTTGGTTTAAAGAAGAATTTTGTTTCTATTTCTATGTTGGAATATCATGCATATGATGTGATATTTAGTGAAGGAAAGTTGTTCCTTCATCACGAAGCCATAGGACATGTGAAAAATATTGGGTTTTGAGTAAATCACCTTTATAAATTTGATGTATAAAAATTTGTTTCATTGAGCATGTAAGCAGAGAATGTGGAGATTCGAGACATCAGTGAGTTATGGAACAGGATATTAGGTCATCTACACCATGGTGCTTTATAGATCATGCAATAGATTTCTACAGGACTTCCAAAAGGTGCACTTGCATAGAGAGATAAATGCAAAGGGTGTACATTCAGGAAGTATAACAAAGCCACCTTTCATGATAATGAAATTTGAGAGAATGCAATCCTTGAGAGAGTTTACTCATACCTGTGTGGACTGTTCTCAACAACTTCCACAGCAAAACACATGTATTATGTGATCTTTGTTGATGATTTTTCCAAGAAAGTATTGGATTTTGTTCATGAAGAAGAAATATTAGATGTTCTCCAAGTTTTGTGAGTTCAATTCACTTGTCGAGAAATAAAATGGAAGAAGGTGAAGGCTCCGAGGAGTGAAAATGATGGGGAATACATCTATAAAAAATTCAATAACTTTTGTTCCTAAGAAGGAATTCAAAGAGAATTGATAACATCTCATAACGCACATCATAATGGGGTTGTAGAAAGAAATAATTAAACTATTGTGGGAGCAACATGATATATGTTTCATGATTAGGGCCTACCATTGCATCTATGGGTGGAAGCATGCAATACAACAATATTTGTGCAGAATAGAAGACCTCATCAGATACTTGTGATGAGTACACTAGAGGAATATTTTTCAGGTAATATACTAGATGTGTCATATTTTAAAATTTCTGGTCGATCTGTGTATTTCCATGTGACCAAAGATGTTAGGAAGAATATAGAGCCAACAACAGAGTTGGGGATATTTTGGGGTACATTGATATACCCCACAACTATCAGGTGTACTTTCTAGCACATAGAATGGCAGTGGTTAGAAGAGATGTGAAATTCGATGAAGAGAAAGCCATGTGAACTTCCCTTGAGAGGGAGCTTGAGTTCCATGCATTTGAGGAGCTTGTGGCTCTAAAAGATGAACCTCAGGATGCGGAGCAGCCACAAGCAGAGGAATGGAGAGTGGTAGAAACCACTTATGTAGATCCATTGACCAGAGATGGAAGGAAGCGCACTAGAGAGGCTGAAAAATTGTTGGTAGATGCGAAAGAGAATGTGGGAGCACCCACATCACATCACATGAAGAGAAGGTCCCTAGAGTGGTACACTATATACATGGCTCTTATGAGCGAAGGTATTGATATAGAACCATCCTCTTTCGAAGAAGAAGTCCAACAACTATTTTGGGTTGATGCCATGATTGAGCAGTATGACTCCATTATCATAACTAGTGCATGGGAATTTGTCCCAAGACCAATGGGGAAGCTAGTTTTAGGATCCAGGTGGGTCTACAAGTTGAATAAGGTGGAATATGGGAGTGTGGAGAAGCACAAAGCCAAATTTGTTGCCAGAGGGTTCTCTTAAGTGGAGGGGATATATTATTGTGATAATTTTGCACCAGACGCAAGGTACTCATCAATTAGATCCATCCTTGTAATCTTAGCATAGATGGAATGGAATATACACTGGATGGATGTAAAGAAAACATTTCAAAATGGAGTTATTGAGGAAGAGGTGTGCATTGAGCAACTAGAATTTTTTGAGACCTTAGACAAGGAGTTACATGTGTGCATACTAAAGAGAGAATTGTATGGGTTGAAGAAAGCACCTCGTGCTTGGTACACCAAGATCAACAACTATTTCACTAGGTTGCGATTCACCAAGAGTGAAGTAGATGTGAACCTATATCATATTTTGGTAGATGGTAAGATTTTTATTATTGTACTTTATGTCGATGATCTGATACTGACAGGTAATGAGAAACTCATCAAGTCTTGCAAAGAGGATCTTGTAAGAGAATCTCAGATGAAAGAGATGGAGCTCTAAAACTATTTCCTGGGATTGAAAATATGGAAAAGTGATAGGGAGCTATTTTTGTTGGTTTTTTTGGGTTGAACCAAGTTCAATCTATATTGCATAGCAACAAAACCCTGGATCACTAGCCCTTTTGGCAACGACCTACAACTAGATAACAGTCTCACCCGAAGTGACTATGGGAGGATGAAAAACTATGTTTCTGTAGCCTTGAGGGACTAGGATATGTGGTATTATTATATTATGTTATACTTTAAAATTATAAATCAGTTCAACATATTCATTTAATCACTTAAACATATCATTAAAACCATAAACCATCACTAGACTGAAGTAAATTGAAACTGCAATAACTACTACTCTCAATAGATAATAAGAAAATATACACATGAGTAACACAATAACACCAATATATAGTCCACAAAAATTGGTTCTTATTATAATGAGTCTTTGAATACAACTAGTTCTTACCCTACACACTAAGCTGCAGGATTTCTGTGCACTAAGTTGGAGACTCTTCCCCAGGCCTCTGCGTACTCAACTACAAAGCCTTTCCTTTGCTACAAAACTACAGATCACAATAATTCCCCTACAATGTCGATCTGGATAAAAAAGATTATTATATTATTATTATTTTATGCTATATATACTATTACATTGCAGGATTACATCATTAAAATAACATGGTCTAAACACCAAGGACTCCCTAAAACAAGAAACTATGGTCCCAGAACCATTAATCATACACAAAATTGTGCATTTCTATAAAGAGGGGATTCGACCCACCCTGAAGCCCTTACGACAACAAAGTCCATTTGATCACTTAAAATATTCTCCACTACGCACTCCGCTCCAAAAAATGCCGAGTTTTTTCCAAAATCTAGGCCATGTTGGGTTGTGCCCAATAACCCCCAATGCTCACATGTGACTTGTCCCGAGTCACTCAGCCAATTTTCCTCTGATCTTTTATGCAATTTTGTTGTAGGTGTTGTTGAACTACTGAAAAATTTCTATGACCTACTTCTCTTCATTGCACACTTCCTCCATTAGTGCTTATTTTGTCGGTCTTGTGGCATTTTGTACCACTTCCTCCTATTTATGTCAAAGCTCTTAAAGCTTCTCATCCACTGCTAAGTGTTGGAATCAATATTGTCATTAGACCAAAACCCGCAGACATTAGTCTCTACTACAATCACCAGAGTTACGATCCATGAGAGGTGGTTAGTCCATGTCGAGAAACACACGGCGAGCATTGAACCCAATGTCCAAAACTCTCCCCCCCCCCAACATGAGCTGGGTTAGTTTCGAACTCAAGACCTATCTCTCTGATACCACTTGTTGGAATCAAGATGTTTACTAGACAAAAACCCATAGGCATTAGTCTCTGCTAATATCGCTAGAGTTAGGATCCAGGAGAGGAGGTTACTCCATGTCACAAAACACACGGGGAGCGTTGAACCCAATTTCCAACAATTAGGACAATTGGAGAGCCTCATCTTTCCATGGTTGACTTCTCTCTGTCAGAATATGCTCTTCCTTCCTCAGTTACTCTATCTTCTTCTAGAGGGAATTTCCCTCATTAACCTTTGCAAACCTCTATGAGATTGGTATGGTTCTCACAATTTCCTAAATCTCCTCCAACTGTTGTGCTTCTACTGAATGCCATCTTATAGATTCTGCACATTTGGATATTCCTACAGCGAAGTCAAAATATGTAAGCTCTCATCCAACATCGCATTTGTTTAGTGGTATACCATAGCGATCCATACCACATGGCTTCAAAAAAAATCGAGGCTAAAGAGGGAATTGTGAATCTTCTAGCTCTTTCCATGTAATCATTGCAATTATTATAAGTAATCATGCATATTGAAATGGAGTACCTTTCTCCTATGCCTCGCAATAGTCATCAAGAAATTATTTGCATAGGTATGCAACCTAGTTGTACTAAAACCCATTAGTGAACTGCATAGCTAATGAAACCACTAGTGCAGTGACTCCATTAACCTGCCACTTCCTCATGATATTTTCAACCAATATATGTACTGCGAAGTGAACTCCCTACTCATTTATCGAGCTGATATCATAAACTCGCTTCCCTTTTGTCAATCCAAACTTATTCTTCATATTTTTTGGCAATGGATCTGTCTTGATATTTCCCAACAAAATCCTTTGTGGGATTCAACCTTTGATAAGGTAGTCTTGTGATTCTCCATATCAACATTCGGTCGATAGGGAGTCTTTTCCCTATCCACAGGCCTCCATCATGCACCAATACAAGTAGTTGTCTCACACAGGTTGTGCTTCCTTGACTTCTTCCGAAATTTGACACATTCAACATGTTCAACAAACCTGACAACGCCAACCTAGTCACCCAATGTTATATTTATAACCTTTTTACAACAATCTCACGGTAGTGCACTTGTTTTAAGTAATTATCTAGTACGAACTACAGATATTTCTTTCTGTCATTGAAATAATTTCCCGCAAACTTCAACTGTGTAATCTTCCAAGGTGTTCTCCAATAAATCAAACTAACTCCGATAGTAGAGGTTTGAAAGTGCCATACGTTGCGTCCTTTGAGTTTGTTACTAGTTTTTCATATGGTTTCCTTGGTGAGATATATGGTGAGAGAGGCGATGGAAATGATTTACCATTTGTTTCCATTTTCTCTTGCTCTTCTTCTTCATCACTATCTCTCACATGCTTTGGTTCTTGATGAGGCTCAATAGGTTTATTTTCCTATTTCTTCTTCGTTCTCTACTCTTTTTTCATTTTATTCCATGGGGATCTTCGTTGCATGCGTGATGATGCTTTTGTGGGTGGTGATGTTGTTGTGGGAATCTATGATGATGTTGCGGGTGTATCAGATGTTGTTGCAGCTGCTTCCATGATTCTCGCTAAACCCTTGTCATTGAATATATGAATAAAATCCTTAGCATTCATACAACAACGCAAATTTCTGCAAAATCTCCACAGTAAGAAACACTCAAGTTCTTAGGACAAAAAAGTGCCAAATATGGGTGGGACGTGATTTTTTATAACAACTTTGAATTCTAATCCCCGTTATTAGCTCATATTGTGTTCATTAATTTCATATCTATCACTAGATCATATCCATTTTTCCTCATAATTTTTTTTTCTATGTGTTTGAATGGAAACTTTCCCTTTTAATGGTCATATTTTTCCGACAAACTTCGATGCATCCCATATTGTAGTGAACAAACCTTATTACGAGCTTCCACATAATCCAGACTGTAGTGAAGAAAATTCCTACATCAAATCTCTCTCTCAGCAGTGTAGTTTATAGCCTAGTGCCCACTTTCAACTAGAGATGGCACTAAGAATTTTATTGTTTCTTCAGAGTGAAATTGTAGGGGCATGGATGTCCCTATAAAACTTCAACCTCCTGGCATTTACTCTTCCTTGAACCAATTCTCCATTTAAACTTTCCAGTTGAACTGCACCTCCATCAATAATATGCTTGATAATGTATGGTCCCAACCAATTCATCTTGAATTTTTCTAGAAAATTTACAAACTTACTTCCATGAAGGAGAATAAGGTCTCCTACCTAGAACTTATTTTTCTTAATATGTCTGTCGTGCCAGGCCTTTTCTCTTTCTTTCTGTACATACTGATGGAAACCTGTGTAATATTCCCAAATGGGAGAAGCAGGAATATAGCTCATAATAATGGAAATAGCATCAAGTATTAACACATTACATGAGAGAAAAATGGTAGATCCATGGAATTATTTATAACAGCAATAAATAAGTACAAGATCTTGGGGATCAAGCCTCTCAAGATAGGCAAAAGAAGCCTCCAATGCCAAAATGAACCCAAAAACAAGTAATACACCACTACAAAAAGTACTGAAGCAAGCACAACATAGTTTTAGTGACTAATACTACAGTTGGGACATTTAAATAAATGGATTTGAAAATATCATGCTCATAAAAGGCCAAAATTGGAGATCTATGCTCCCATATAGTTTTCCTAGACAACCCAGGAAGGGTTTCCGAAAATACATAAAATAAGATTGGTGGAACTAAAGCCCTAGGGCTAAAGATGCACTAAAAATGAATCACATAGAAGGAGGTGGTTGAATCTGATGTATATCTGAAAGAACTCCTCTGAAAGACTCTCTCAATCAAGGGTTCATCCCTTCAATGGAAAGAAAACACTCCAAATGGAGCACTGAACCTGCCCCTGCAACAACTCACTAAAATAACATAGATCTGGATTGGAACTGTGTTGTAGGGGATAAAATCACCTTGGCCTGTTGCCAAATATGTCAAATAAGCCCACAGGGCTCCTCTACTAGCCTTCCAATGGAAGGAAACCTTCCTCCATTACAAAACTATCTCAGAAAAGACCCAATAAAATCTTCCACTGCTACACCCTGCAACTCAGCACATCTCTCAACAGAAATTGCATTGTACCACAAGACTAAAGGTTGGTCTGAAACCTAAATATGGAAATGTAGTGAAAATATCTTCCAAGAGGCCTCTCAAGGATATAGGTGGGGTTCCCGATCAGGAACACCATGTGCTAAACAACACTGCTATCTTAGCTAAACAGCCAAAGAAAGCTATATGTCTAAACAGAACATATCTTCCGAAATATAAAATACCAATTCATAATAAATCTGGCTTCCATCCTCTTCCTTTCATAAGAAATGAGCTTCCAAACCCTAAACCCCATTCATTTATGACAGTACTTCCATGCAAGGTCTCTTTGTCTAAAATTGCGTTGTCCCTCATTGAATGCCACTACTTCATGTCATCGTTGTTGATTTGGTCAAGGTTGACCTAGTCCACATGCTTTAGTCCCTTTATTAAGCTAAAAGATGATCCACTTTCACATGAGAAGTGGTTATATTCCTAATAAAGAGATTTATGGGTCTCCCTACCCACCTATTCATCAAAAAGAAATAAAAATTAGATTTTAATATTCCAATTAGTTGTATGGTAATTTAGGAATATTACAATCCTCCCCTCCTAATTGTTGCTTGTCCTCAAGCAACTACAAGGATATATTTGCAAAATATAGGGAACCATCATCCCCATGTAAAGCTCCATCCTCCAAGCTATCATCCATATAAAATGAATCACCCTCCAGAATGGTAATTCATAGAAAAACTTCTCCCATGTGAGAGGATCCTCCCAAAGACAAAAGTCAATCATATGGATCCCTTCATAAGGAAACAAGTGATATAATGTAACAGCCATACAATGTCCCATGCTCCCCTTTATGCATGAATAAATGTGAGAAGTTTCATTCCCAATGGACACATCCAACCAATGTGTGATCCCTCTAATCATGTCCGCAACAATAATAGGAACATCATCAACATATGGGATCACAATCAAAGTCATGCTAGCTGCCATATGTAGTAATGGAGAAGGACAGTGGTCCCTCAAGTGAAACCAGCACAATTTTACTCCCAACTGTATCAAAATATGGCATGATGAGTGGTTTCCCAACCACTTGTTTTTTGCTATAATATCCTCACAAGCTTGGAGAAGGCGTATGGTGTATGGTGCAAATTGAGCATACCCTGCATAAGGTATCATCTCCCCAAGATCTCCTAGGGAGTGGCCATTATCAATGTTTCTTGTGGCCTCAAGTGGACCATGAAGTCTAGAAGGAAGAGTGACCCCTCTTGGAGCAATGCCCTACACATTTGTGATAAGGAAATGCAAATACATAGTAAATGAATCATGATATATAGAAATATAATATTTACCATGTTCTTGATTCAAGCTAGTAAGGTGGCTCATAGATGGGCCTCCTCTCACTCCCAATGAGGAAGGAAGTGGCTATGATAACTCTACCAAAGATTCATGTCTCTCCTAATCCTCCAAATAATTCATGCATCTCCCCATATGATGGTGCATCTTCTTTTTGAAGCCTTCCCAAATGAATCCCTCCAGGATAGTACCGTATTATCTTATAAACTCAGTGGGTTTGGAGAGAAACCCTTCATATGCTACATCTAGTAGCTTCTCCTTGAGCTTAAAGGCTCTAGTCAAGAAGACTCTATTATGAAAATAGATGACCCCGTCTACTACTGCATATCTCCCATGAGATAGCTAGTCATCAAGCACTTTGCATCAAAAGAGATCCTTAGAGTATTCCACTAATAGCTAGGATCTTCGATAAGGGTCAATACTCAATAATGACAGTGATGCTGATCTATCATGTGAAGCTCCTATCATGTTGATGCTCTCTTCTTTGACATCTCCTATGCCAAATTCATATACCGGGATGATGTAATCTTTCCCTTGCTGCTCCTTTCTCAGCATAATATCTGAGATGATAGTGGGTAATGATGATGTGGAGGGAATGTCTCCCTTCTCCTTGAATCCATCCAAGACTTTCAGCATTTTACAATGACCTCCCATTTTTTCCACTCCTGTTGGGTCTATTAGTGGTGCAACATGCTAAGAGAACTCTATGGTCATGTTCTAATCAAGGGGCCTTCCTGGTCAAATGCCTCTATGTAATGAAACATCCAGGCCTAGAGTAGGTTGTATATGTGAGTGGACAGGTTTGTTCCTTATTTCATTGCGCAAATAATTTTCTTGCTTCTGTGCATAAACCTCCTGAAAAGGATGTGGTTGTATGTTTCCAATCACTATATGCTAGCCCTCCTTCTCACCTTCTCCTACCTTTTCCAATTTCTCACAGTCTAAGGTGTCTTCTTTTGATTTAATCAACCTATGTATGTCCAACATATCCTTGGTGTCAAGAGTCTTGGTCACAAAGGAATGATATATCATAGTGTGTGTCCCCAAGACTATTTTCAATGTTGGAAAACACTTCATCCATTGTTTTGTCTCGTTTCCTATCAACATAGACACATGCTGCTCCTGACCTTCATATGTAAGATCCCTTGGAAATTCTTGCAAAGATAAAAGAGTTCCTCTAGTTGAAGCAATTGCTTCATCTTTATCTCCAAATAAAATTAGATCTCCTATTGCTGTCACAGCACTGGAGGATCTTTCCAGCTCTTCCTCTTCCTTCTCCTCATCAATGGAGAATACCTCATCATTAAGAGATACTTTGTCTTGATCTCCTCTTGAAGGAGGAATCCTTAAGTCTTCTTCTCGAGAAGAAAGTTCTTGCTGAAGTGGGCTTTTGCCCTAGGCAAATCATGTTGCGGATCTTTAACCCCCTCAACAATGTTCTAAAATGGAGTTGGTTTCATGGATCCTTCCATCTCATGCAAAGGTTCTGATTTCTTTGGTTTGGTTTTCCCTCCGAAGGAAGTTTCAGATTGTTTCAAATCAAATCTTTTCACTAACCTCCTAGTGAACTTTGCATAAGTATATATATTTTCATTATTCAATTTAGAAGATTCAAATAACCACGAGGCATAAGCCTTACCTTCAATATGTAGCGCTGCTACTCTAATGTCTTCCTCTTATGAAACTTGATGCAGCTGGAAATATGTGTCTAGCTTCCTTACCCAAGCCTTGGTTGTGCTCTTGGGTGACCCATCAAATGTAGGTAGAAAGAATCTACCCAAAGTGTGTTGCATGCACCCTCTTCTTCTATTGTAGTTTCTTCCTTGATTTGACAAAACCCTTGCAAGATTAGATTCTCCTTGAATCTTCTAGATTGAGATTCATATTCTTGGAGATAGTCACCAAGAGTCTCCTCCTTTGGTGTTTCTCCTTATTCTTCTTGTCTTGCCAAGAATGTAGGCATGGTAGCACATTGTAGATATGATTGTGTGGTTGAATGCTCACACACATAATATGAAGAACTAGATATTTCTTCATGTGGAACTCTTCTTGATTGATTTTCATGTCTTTCCCTCCTCATTCCCTTGATTTCTATTTTAAGATCATGCATAGTTTGGAGAAGAAGTTTTGAAAACTCCTTTCCCTCCATTTCTTCAAATAATGGAGACTTTCCTTTGTCTCTTTTGTAAGCTTTCTCTTTGTTTTGAGAAACTTCTTCTTCTTCTGATAACATAGATGCAATGTCTTCACAGGTTGAGCCAATATTGTGCTATGATACCACTGTAATATTCCCAAATGGGAAAAGCAGGAATATAGCTCATAATAATGGAAATAGCAGAAATTATTAACGCTACATGAGAGCCAAATGGTAGAACCATGGTGTTATGTATAACAAAAATAAATAAGTACAAGATCTTGGGGATCAGGCCCCTTAATCTAGGAAAAAGAAGCCTCTAACGCCAAAATGCACCCAAAAACAAGTAATACACTACTACATAAAGTACTGAAGTAAGCACAATGTAGTTTTAATGACTAATACTGTAGCTGGGACATTTAAATAAATGGATCTGAAAATATCATGCTCATGCAAGGCCAAAAATGGAGATATATGCTCCCATACACTTTTCCTAGAAAACCCAGGAAGGGTTTTGAGAAATACACAAAATATGATTGGTGGATCTAAAGCCCTAGGGATGAAGATGCACTGAAACTAAAGCACATAGAAGGAGGTTTCTAAATCTGATTTAGATCCTAAATAACTCCTCCTAAAGAATATCTCAATGAAGGGTTGATCCCTTCAATGGAAAGAAAACACTCCAAATGGGGCACAAAACCTTCCCCCTGCAAAAAATCACTAAAATAACACAAATCTAGACTAGAAATGCACTGTAGGGGATAAAATCACCTTGGCCTACTGCCAAATATGTCAAATAATCCCAAGGGGCTCCTTTATTGGCCTTCCAATGGTAGGAAGCCTTCATCCACAGCAAAACTAGCTAAGAAAACACCCAATACAATCTTCCATTGTTGCACCTTGTAACTCAGCACATCTCTCAACAGAAACTGCGTTGTACCACAAGAGTGAAGCTTGGTCTGAAACCTAAATCTGGAAATGTAGTGAAAAGCTCCTCCAAGAGGCCTCTCAAGGATAGAGGTGCGATTCCCGATCAGGAACACCCTGTGCTAAATAGAACTTCTATCTTAGGTAAATAGCCAAAGAAAGCTATATGTCCAAACAGACAATATATATAGAAATATAAAATACCAATTCATGATTAATATGGCTTCCATCCTCTTCCTTTTATAAGAAATGAGCTTCCAAACCCTAAGCCCCATTAATTTATGATGTTACTTCCATGTAAGGTGTCTCCATCTAAAATTGTGTTGTCCCTCATTGAATGCCACTACTTCATGACAACAGTGTTGATTTGGTCAAGGTTGACCTAGTCCACATGCTTTAGTCCCTTTTCATACCTTAGGGTGCTTTATTAAGCTGAAAGATGATCCAATTTTGCATGAGAAGTGGTTTTATTCCTAATAAAGAGATTTATGGGTCTCCCTACCCACTTATTCATCAAACAAGAAAGAAAAATTAGATTTTAATATTCCAATTAGCTGTATGATAATTTACAAATATTACAACCTGTTATAAATATATCTTCCTCCAAAGAAGGCAACTGTTACATTCTTTCCTCAATTATATCAGGGTCTTCCATATCTGTAAAACTTGCAATCCTCAAGCTAAGCACGATGTACTCCATGGGTATCAAAACTTCTTGCCCATAAACTAACCTAAATGATGTTTGACCTGTAAAATTATTACATGTGGTCCTATAAGCCCATAACACTGGTGGAATTCTAAGATCCCATTCATCTCTATTCACATTGCATATCTTACTAAGTGCATTCTCCAAAATCTTATTAAATTCTTCTACTTTTCCAATGGCCTAATGGTGATAAGGTACAATACTCTTATGATGATAGACCTAGAAATCCTCATTCAATGCTTCAATAGTAGTATTTAGGAAGTGTGAACCTTGGTCACTCATCAAAATCTCGAGACATCCAAATCTAGACAGTATGTACTCAAAAATAAAATTCATTTCAATTTCGGTGATTTAGCTCCTTACTAGTTGTGGTTCAACCCATCTTGTCAAGTAATCAATTGTTGTAATTATGTACCTTGCCATAGTTCTCTTTCCAGGTGGTTTGATGGGTTTAACCAAATCAATGGCCCACTTATCAAAGGCCTGCAATCTAACTTGTGGTACCAATGGCATCTCATCTCTTATTGAAGGCTTCCATCTTCTTGACACATATCACATGTTTGGCAGTACTCCTTCACATATTTATATAGTGTAGGCCACTACAATCTTGCTCTCAAAGTCTTCTGTGAAATATATTTTCCTACATAGTGTCCACTAGTTGTGACCACATGAACCTATGCTAGAATCATCTGTCTTTCATGTTCATGAACATATCTGCACAATAACTCATCTGGCCCCACCATATATAATTGTCCTTCTATTAATGAAAATTCAGTTACCTCAACCATTAATTTCTTCTTTTGTTGCATTGTATATTTTGAAGGAGCCATTCCTGTGGTAAAAAAATGAATGATATCTGTGAAATGGTTATTTGCCACTCTAATTCCAAATAATTGCACATCTGGGAGATTATCCTCTATGTTGGTTGGATCTTCCCCTATTTTTAGTCTTGATAGATCATTAGGTCCTACATTTAGCTTCCCTGATTTAACAATGATTTCAAAGTCACATTCCTGTAATAACAGTAACCATCTCCAATTATTTCCTCTGAAAACAGGCTTATTAAACAAATATTTATTGTAAAATGATATGTAAACATTCTAAATTGTGACCCCAAAAAATAGTGTCTAAATTTATGCAAAGCGTACACCATGGCCAGCCCTTCCCATTCTGTAGTGGTGTAATTCTTTTCTTCTTTACATAACTTCCTACTTGCAAAAGCTATAGGGTGACCAATCTCTCCTCCACTAGGTTGTGTAAGTACCACTCCAAAAACTATATAAGAAGCATCAACATGGACATGGAATTCCTTATTCCAATCCGGGTACACTAGTATAGGTGCAACTACTATCTTTTCTTTCAATATGTCGAGGCTCTTTTGACATTCTTCATTCCACTGAAAATTTTCATCCTTCTTCAATAATTTCTCCATAGGTGCAATTATCTGAGAATACCTCTTGATGAACTTCCAGTAATACCCAATATGTCCCAACGTAGTGCGAAGTTGTCTTACTATATTAGGTGGAGACAAGTTCACAATGATATAAATCTTAGTAGGGTCCACCATTAGTCCTTGCTTACAGATAATCTATCGCAAAAATATGCTGAAAGGTACACAATATATGCACTTATTTAGGTTCAAAGAGATATGTTATTTTTTACATGTGTTGAGCATAAGTCTTAATCTTCGAACATGTTTTCTCAACAATCCAAATACTGTCCAATCATCAAAATATACGTCCAAAACCCTGTTAATGTACTCCTTAAAATCTGCGACCACTATTGGCTTAAGGGGTCCTGAGCTAGGTTCAAACTATTTGCGCAACCAACAAACCCTCCAACTACTATCCCTTTCGGCAGTGGTCTACTTTTGCAGAGCAAAGTCTCACTTGAAGCAGTATGGGGAGGTGATGGAACCAGGTTTCTGCACCCTGAGGGAGATTTTTATGTGGTAGATCTAATCATAATTACTACAGATGATATAACATATTTTCACACACACAATCAATGATAAAAAAATCTAACTCTTGCACATATTATCATAGAATACTTCGATATAATTTCATGTGCAGTAGTTAATTGTACTTCATCCAAATCTAATTACTTAACATAGACCAGTACTTGCACACTGATGCAATTAACCCAATCACTGAGGTAAATACACAACAATAGAAAAAATCCATATCTACAATAGATAATAGATAATCTAAGACAGTAAATCACATAAGAGTTTGAGTTCATGAAAAATGCCTTGTTTATTAAGAGATTTGCAATTCAATACAATATATATTTCTATGCACACAATAGCAGAGTCTGCACATAGCTCATGACTTAGGTCTCCATGCACATAGCTAGCAGGATTCTTTCTACCTAGATAAAAATCGAGACTAACAAAGAAACATAACCAAAACTAATCCAAGATTTCATTATTTTTTTCTTTACTTTACTCTTACATATTTATATTATCCAAAGCACGCATATACCATGGTCTCAAACCATGGTTTGAGACTCATGGTTTTCCCTTTAAACATTTACAATAATGAAGGGACTTTGACCCTCCCCAAAGACCCTTTGACCATATACACAACGTGTACAACAAAAATTAAACAAAATTAAACCAAAAATTATCCCAAGGGACCTTTCTCCAACAGGCCCCCAACAAATCTCATGACTTGTCCCGAGTCACTCTATTTCCCCCAACACTTCCATAGAGATATTGAATGGTACTATGACTTTGATGCTCAGCACGGCGGCACTTTGTGCTTCATCCACCAACTTGGTTATTGTATGTCACACAACTGCTAGGCTGATGCTACGCTGGGTCTGATCTAGGCTTTCGAGGGTGCTTTCTCAGCCCAAGGCCGCATCCACGTATCAAGTAGCTCCTCGTGGTGGTGCACATCCTCAATCCCTATCTAAATGGCCTTCCCTTCGTGTATTCTAAAAATCCTTTGTCATCTCACCAAGGTTGGTGCAGCCACTCTGATCTCTTTGAATTGATGCTCTTTGACCTAGAGTGACCATCAGGTCATTCCAAACGGAAGTCTAAACACCCATGGCCTCATCTAAAAGTGTGCCACACTTTGAAACTACTGCTACGATGCAAGAAATTTCTACCTTTACCTCGGTCGCATGTTGTGCTTGGAATTTAGGCAATGTCTCTGGTTGGAGCTTCATTTGTAGCTCTGCAATCTACTGCTCAAATTCTCCGCGAACGGTTTGGATTTCTATGCGTGATGCTTTTAGTGTGGAAAACATGCTTTCTAACTTAGCTTTTGGTGCGACTGTGGTAGGGACAATGACTTCTTGTAGGTCACTGCACAATCAATCAATCTTTAATTTCAGCACATCGCACCAATCTTCAGCTGCTCGTCGAGCTTCTTCTATAGTTTGTTGCTCCTTCTACATCCTCGATACATTTTTATGCACCTCTGTAGCAACTTGGGAGGCGTCGACCTCCTGGAACTAAAATTGATCAACAATCATTATATGCATGGCATGAACTTTCCTCCAAGTAGCATCTTAAAATTAATGCCAACCTCTACACAAGCTTGCACATTAGCGTGCAAGTCAGGATGCTCCACTGTAACTGTCATCCCTGGGACATGAAAAAATTAGTTTTCTACTGGCATAATAGTGCTAAGGGGCTATGCGCTCGATTGTTTGACAATTTTTGGTTGTATGCTTGCTTGCTTTTGGCTTGATTGCTTCAAACTCCCTTGAATCACACTCACTTATACCTTCAACTACTGAAGACCCAACTGTAGGTCTATGAGGACTGATTTGTATTGCGTTTTCAAATAATACTAGAGGTCCTTAATGGTAGTCTTGACCATTTTCTCAATCTCATTGAGATCATCTTCTATGAGGTTTGGGGCTTCTATCTCAGTCTCTTTGGAATTATGTGTGTGTTTCAGGGGTCCTGACCCAGGTTCAGAGTATTTCTACAATCCCTCCAACTACTAGCCCTTTCGGCAGTGGTTTACTTGCACAGACCGAAGTATCTCCCGAAGCAGTATGTGGGGGTGCTGGAACTAGGTTTCTGCACCTTGAGGGAGCTTTTGATGTGGTAGATCTAATCAAAATTACTACAGATGATATAACATAATTTTGCATGCATAATCAATGGTAAACAGATCTAACCCTTTCAAATATTATCACACAATACTTCAATAGGATTTTGTGCATAGTAGTTAATTGTACATCATTTAAATCTAATTACTTAACATATACTATTACTTGCACATAGATGCAATTAACCCATTCATTGAAGTAAATATTCAACGATAGAACAGATCTAGATCTACAACATATAACAGATAATCTAAGACAGTAAATCACATAAGTGTCCGATTTCACAAAAAATTCCTTCTTTATTAAGATATTTTCAATTCAATAAAATCTATCTTTCTTTGTGCATACCAGAAAAGTCTGCACACACCTCAAGACTTAGGTATCTGCGCACACAGCTAGCAAAAGCCTTTCTACCTAGAAAAAAACTCAAACTAATAAAGACACAACCAAAACCGATCCAAGATTTCATTATTTCTTTCATTACTCGACTCTTACATATTTATATTATCCAAAACATGCACATACCATGGTGTCAAATGATGGGTTTAGACTCATTGTTTTCCATTTAATCCTTTACAATAATTAAGGGAATTTGACCTGCTCCAAAGCTCCTTTGACCACCTGTGTGCAACACGTACAACAAAACTTAAATAAAAGCAAAACAAAAAGTATTTCATGGGACCTTGCTCCAACAACCACCACCCAAGAAAGTATAGTAGGGGAATTTTTTTTAATCCAAAAGGCATTACTATGTATTGATATGAGGCCTATCTTGTATAAAATATAGTCTTATGATGATCTTCAGGTGCAATTATAATCTGATGATAACCTAAGAATCCATTTATAAATGAGTAAGCTTCTTGACCTCCTACATTGTCTAGCACTTCATCTGCAAAAGGGGTAGGGAAGGGATCATGTAAACATGCATCATTCAACATTCTCAGATCAACACAGAACCTATTTTCTCCTTGAGTATTCTTCTCTTGCACCACTATAGTACTCACCCATTCTGATTCTTCTATAGGCTCAATAATTCCTACTGATATCATCTTATCAATATCTATTTTTAATTTCTCCTTATCATTTGGGTTCAACCTATAATATCTTTGTTTGAGTAGATTCATATCAAGCTTTAGGGGGATATTCATGACTCCTAGATCTCCTATTATACACTTCATTTCTGAAAAGTTGGTGGGAAACATTTCTTAATATTCGTGAAATAGTTATGTAACTTTACTAACTATCTCCTCATCCCAGTAATCTCCTATTGTTGCAAACTTGGGTTCCTTCTCTAATGATATGTTTACCTTCTTGGTCTTTAATGGTTTCGTTATAACTGGTATCTATAGCTCAGGTCCAGTTACTTCGCGGTATCCTTCTAACTTTGCTATGTCGATGTTGTGAGGATCTTCATCTTGATCTGCAGTAAGGTTATAGACCTCTGGTGTATTTTCTATCTACACAACCCAATCAGGTTGCTTCCATGTAAGTGGCATTACATTCTCAAAGGTCCTCTTCTTGACTTTCTAAAGGGACAAATCTATATATGGGCAATAGTTCTCAAATTTGAATTTTAATAGCAAGCCATCAACCATTTCTTCCAAATTCTCCATATCATGTCGAAGTTATGTTTCTAGGTACCAGTTCTTAGGTATTGTCTCTAAGGTATGAATGAATCCATGTACCCAACCGATCATGGAATCTCCTTCCATGTTGAAGTGCGTAGCTGGATATGTTTCCTACAATTAGTTTGACCATCACATTTTATCTCCATTTCTATTTCTATCTATCCAAACCTTATCCACATCAGTCTTTGATATTCTTGCCAACCTCCTATATTCTTCTTGTGTGCATTCCACCATATAGTAGGGGTAGCTTTCGGGGCTATATCCAAGGCTAAAAAACTTTTATTTTATAGAACTTGTTCTTCACAATCATTAAGAAAAGTATTTACATCAATTAGGCCATCATAAGAAAGCAAGATACATACCTCAAATATCATATAATGAACTGATTTGGTAATTACTAAACAACGCGTTGTGGATGCTTCATCTAGCCTATTCTTCCAGTTCTTAAAATATTCTTATGAGTATGAGGTATAATAACTATCATGCTCCCAACTCAACTTGCCTCTTACAATAGGGTTAACCCAATCATGTTCCTTCGCTGCCATTTGATAGATATTGTCTATATCTACTGCATAGTATTCATCTTTGGCTAGTTTTTTGTATCTTACTCCTTATGGATCTAAGGGAACAATTACTCTCATATTGTTTCCGTCAAATATAATTTTTCTCTTCGTCATATCAATTATAGCCATATTGTCAAATTCCTAGTCAAGTCCAAGCAATCCAAGATAAGGGTTACTATCATCGACAATCTCTATTAATTCAAAATCAACATTAATGAAAAATTCTTCAATATCCAAATGGTAGTCTTCCGATAGGGAAGATATTTTGTTGATTTTCCATCCTTAAATAAATAGGTGACCACTGTAGCTTTGACTTACCCATTAATTCCCATGGAAATTTTGTCAAGAAAATAGCATCAAATCCCAGATCCATAATAAATTAATTCCTCTTGTACTAATCCAGGAGGATCTCCACTAATGAAAAAGTTTACTTTGTGCACCATGAAGACATTTTATGATAGGTGACAAAGTAAGGAATAAGATTAATGCATTATTTCATTTAAAAATTATGAAGTGGATAATTTTCTAGGTGAGTGGAAAATGACTCACCAAAATATTCACTTATTTTTCATTTGAGAAATTAGTTTTATGTGAGAATTGACCTCACAACTAATTTGATATTTCTCATTGAGAATTTGAGCTTCCTTGGCATGGTTGAGATCCTTGAAGTTGGGTTTTACCATTTTTTCCTTGAGTCAATTTTAACAATCCTAGAGTCATGGAGCTTGTCTATCCTTAAAATGTCTTGAGATCCTACTATTGTGGATTGAGGAGTTATGGGGAAAAAATATATAAACTCATGATGTGAGCCTTTGAAATATAGAGGGAGAAGAAAGCATAGAAAACTTAGCCATTTAGAGCCATAGTGCTTGGCTAATGCTCAGCCATAGAGCTTGAATGTATGGAAGCCTTCAAGCCAAAAATGTAGAATTGCGAAGATTACTGCTCGATAAGCAGGAGCTTTAGGAGATGCTACGAGCTAAAGAGGAGATATTGTCTAAATTTCAGAAGGTTGAGACAACGGAGGCTGCATGTCAAACCGAGGTATATGATGTCACTTCAAGTTCTGTTCTCTCTCAATATGAAACTAATGTTGGCATGAAAATCCTCATGAAGATGGGGTATAGCGGAGGTGGAATTGGCATAAATGGCCAAGGAATCACCCAACTATTGGAGGTTGTACCAAGACAACCATTTGTAGGTTTGGGTTATCGACGGGAAGAAGGAGGATGTTCAGAGGTAGCTGAAGAAAAATCCATCTCTTCATCACTTGATTCCAAGAAAGTAATCAACCCACCTAGTCCCCATCAGTTTAAGGACAAGCTGAGAAGGTATGACAATCATTCAAATTCTAATTTTGCATATAAGAGAAGTGATTTCTTTCATAGATCTACTAACCATGATGTAGTTAAGCATCATACAAATAAAGAGTGGGTTAAGAAGAGAGATGTGCCCACAAGAAGGGAGACAAAGAAGAATGAGAACCTTTTAAATCATCCTATCATGAAGACACAATTGAATGGGAAAAGATGTAATTTCTGTAGTTTCTGCAAAATCAGTGGCCATTGGGAGAAGAAGTGCTGGAAGTTTCACCCCAAAATTCACCACGAGTCAAGCAGACATATGGTGAAAGAGCTCGTGAAGAAAGCTCCATTAACCATTTGAAAAACACACTTACAAGAAGGAAATTCTTGGTTTTGGTTTGGTAAGCAGTTCATGATGTTTTTGAAAGTTATATTTCTGATCTTTTCCAAAATTTTGAGTTTTATGGGGGTAGGTATCTGTCTTTTGATGGAAAATGCTCAAAATTTGTCTGACTTGGAATCAACAAATAATGACACCATCGCGAAGAGATCGACAAGAGGTTTCCAACGACACTTGAATCATGTCAAACAACCTTCGGATGGAAAATTTATTGCAACATGAATGATCACATTTCCAATTCCTCGCCTTTAATTTTGTGAAAAGATTGAGTTTAAATTGAGAGATCATTTGTAGAAAGTGCAGTCTATCAGTTCCATTGAATAAGTCATGGATCAGGTAAAACGGTGTAGTGTATGTTATTAATCACTGCCATTGCAGATTTAGCATGAAGAATCCCCTCTTGCTATTATGCATGCTTATGTAGATGCGATGAAATTTACTGGTATAAAATTTTATAGTGCAATTCGTTAGTTTCTTAAATGGTTTCTTCTACCTGGTGAAGCTTAAAAGATTGATCGTGTTATGGAGAAACTTGCAGAGCAGTGCAGTATCATCGGGAAAATCCATGACTCCTCAAGGATGCTAATATAGCTTACGGTTTCCTCCTCCGTGAGCATTGCTGAAAGCCATAGTCATTGTTATTGGTGTGGTGCCCGCCTCAACTGAAAAGGCTGGTAGATGATATTAACAACATATTATGATGACCATGTTGTGCCCCTCCACTCTTTGAAACTCCTAGCAACGATGCAATATGTTCTATGCAAGAGCATGAAGAATAGCTCTCAGACCAACCCCATTATTGGCTAAATTGACACCAAATCTGGCCATGGTACATAATAGCCAACCCAAAAATAAAATGGATTGATGAAGCAACAGACCAATATGCATTCATGGCCAAAGTGGTTGCGGACTTTTCAACCAACATAGGTTGTGGATTTTTTGGAAAAGCTTCAAGTTGCTGCTGGAGTAGACACGAATCACCATGCTATGGAGAATACTGGAGGTGACACAAACACGTATTTCAGTGACAGATCTAGGGTTACTTCCATTGATATTGCATTTAGTACATGGTTATAAACTATCTGTTGCTGAATCAAAAAAAATTCAGCTTCTTTTTGTTCGTAGTGCCTTCAAATCTGTTTCATTTTGAGTTTTAACTGGAGGAAGGTAGGATGATAAAGATATGGCTATGGAAATTTGTAGTATGAGCTTCCTCTAGGTGGAAGAGTTCATGGACGAAAAATGGACACATATCTGTGAAGGAATTATTGTAGGACAGGATAACTATGATGGGAAATCAATTCGAAGTTGTATCAACATTGTTGCTGAGGCCCCTGAATACTGAGCAGTAATTGAAACTGAGAAATTAGAGCTTCTTAATGTTATGGATGCTTCAGGACCATCTATTTTCCATAAACATCATATTCACATGCATCTATCATCTGGCAGTGTCATCGAAGGACATAAAAGCAGCAGCTTGTATCCTTTACCTTCCATATTGACCTATACGTTTTCGGCCTTTGAAGGACAATTGAAAGATGAACATTGAATGTTCAATAAAGGATTGGGCATGCAAGCTGGACACGACGCGGTCCCTGCAATTCTAGCATTGCCACGCCCAACAGAAGCGGCCATCCAACTAGTGCATTGCTATAAATTCCACCACGGACACAGATTTCCTGGGATCATTTCTGATTCTCTTTTAGTTTGGGTGTTGGTTGATAAGATTGATCATCAATTTTAGTGCAAAATCTGAGGAAACTCTCATGATTTTAAAAAGAGAATCATTTTTTTTTTTGTAGAGCGTATTGTTGAGACATCAGTGGATGAATTACCGGGCTTGGCGCCATCGTTGTCAGCTTGTGAACCATATATCAACTTGACATTAGTATGTGGGTCTGGAGTCTATCTGGCTTTAACTCATCCATATCAATTGGATTTTCTTGTCATCGGGAAGGGGGCACAAATGAATATGAATGGGACAGGGGCTATTGTAGGGAATGTGTTCCGTAAAGAATTTTAGTATCCTATAAGCGTAGTTAACATTAAAATGAAGGCCTATAAAAAAAAATAAAAAATCATCATGTTACGAGTCATGTGGAAGTGAATTTCCAGGTTTGAGCACAAATCTTAGTTCATAGTTTGTGGTGTTGAACTTATGTTAATGATACATTTTTAAAATATTTTGGCATTTCAAGATTAGGAGAAAATTTAATTGCGTGAGCTTTTCTTCTAGAAATGTAATTTCAGTATATTTCTGAAATCCATAAAGATGCCTGCTTGTGACATAGCTTTTCATATATGTTATAGTTTCCAGTCCCAGTGAATGCCGACAGTAAATTATAGTCTGGTCAAACTTCATGTTAGAGTCGGCCCTTGCAGCCCTCCGTCAGTGATCATTTCGTCTTTTGCATATTCATTATTAGGTGTCTCGCTTGTTCCACTTCGTTGCATTTCACTAGGATCATGCCATGGACTGACGAAGGGGTTTGTCGTCTTATGTTTCCTCATATTTACACCTGCAGCGCTATTTAAAAAAAATTTCCTCAAGAAATCATTCATAGTCATTGTCGTTTCATTGCTGGTCATTAAAAATGTCAATAAGTGTCTTAGGTCTTGGTGTCTAGGGTGTTTGAGTCATTTATATACTAGTCATAAAGCCTGCAAGGTGAGGAAGGTTCCACATATTGTGATTTTTTTTTGTTTTATTATCATCAGCATTTTAAAAAATATTTCTAGTCCAAAACTCTGTTTTGGAACTAGAAATTGTTCATTATCATTTTGTAATAAATTGTAATTATTCCACCAAGAAGACATTGTCAAAGGCAGACCCCTGGTCTTTTCCTTAGCCGAGATAGCCATATCCCTACAAGAAGACAGTAAAATCATTAAAATCGAGCTCAAAAAAGCCAAAGAAGATTATATTTGAAAAGCCAAAAGTGAAATTACAAATACATTGTAATATGGGTTTGCAATTAGATTTGAAACAAAATCTGATTGTGAAGATATTTGTATCATGTATAAAAGCCAAACAAGTTTCATTTTCACAAATCCATAGCTCCCAAATCGTGATTTGAAGATTGGAGGGCCGATTTCAATGTTTAAAGCTGCGTGGACAGAGTTGTGGGGCTCGAGCGACCCACCTGGGCGCGAGCGACCCACCTGGGCAGAGCGACCCACGTAGGTCATTTCAGCAGTGTAAATTTGCAAGGGGCGCGACCCACCTGGGCCGAGCGACCCACGCAGAGGGTGAGCGACCCACGCAGACACAGAGTTTCAAAATTTCGTTTTGAGCGCCCAGTCTTGCTTGGGATCGATTCATCGGCCTTCAAACAGGTTTCTATCAATTGCTTGATGTTTTTTAAAATGCACCGGTGGCATCATTGATGGTTTCAAATGTTTCAAACGGAGGATTTAAAACCCCACAGTCATAGCATTATCATTTTCAGGGTTTTAAAATGATATGGGTGGTTGTATAAGTTTGTTGCTTATCTTATATCAGTGATATGTTCAGCTTTGCATATAATATCAAAACCATATTGCTCTCATGCCCATTATGCCATTACGACCATTGCTATTATTATACCATGTTTAAACCTTTGTTCCATGGTGAATGTGGTTGTATTATGTCTCACTGCCCAATGTAAAAACATTCTCATGACTTTGTTTCAAACTGCCCATTGACACCTTTGTTGTGATTACTCCTAGACAAACACATTCTATTGATGCCATGCTCTCCTTTGATAAAATTTGTTCAATGTTTTGAAAGTTGCCCGCTCCCTTTGATCAAAGTTTCACTTGCATTTAAACACAGATATTGTGCCTTTTTCCAATCTATCTAAAACAGAGATTTTATCCATGGTTGGTTTCCTTATGGTGTTTTGACGGTGGGAATATTGGTTGGGTGTTGAAACATACATCCTAACTTTGTTTGCACTGCTTTCATATCAGTATACACATTGCCAAAAGCTTGGTCAGAGCCATGTCGGAGACAGAGTCAGAATATGAGCCAGGGTCAGGTAGTGATTCGGTGACTGAAGGTAATGTGCCACGGGGGTCCCGCAGAGATCATAGAAGTGGTGATCATCGCAGAGAAGAGCCTACTTCTTTGGCTCGGTTGCAGGCATGTCCATTAGCTATGGATTGTTTCCGATATTTGTCATGTTTCAGATTTTGTGAGATGGTTGCACAAACCCGGCCTCATCGTGAATTGACCCATCTGTTTGTTCTTCATTTACGGGATGGTCGGGTAAGCCTTGCTGGGGTTGATTTCATTGTATCACCCTTGACTATTGCTCAAGCCACTGGTATACCAAACATGGGCGAGGAATGGAACAAGGGTCAGCAGTTAGAGAAATTTCACTATGAGCCATACATTAAAACTAGATATATGGCTTACTTGAGCAGAGTTTTTCCATTCAGATTCTTGAGAGATGAGTATGCACCGCTCATGAGGCTCATCATTCAGTATTTTAGTTGTGAGGGCAGGTATGCTCGTCTTTTCTCGTACCATATTCGTTTGCTGATGCACTTCACAAGGGTACGTATGATGAATATTCCGTATTTCATACATCGCAACATAGAGAGGATGGTGACATTTGTGCAGAAGAAGACGAGCCCAGTGCAGCAGTACAGGAGTATATATCATTTCACTTTGATCAAAATCATGGTGTCACATCAATTGGCGGAGCAGGGCATCACTTGGGAGGATTTCATTTCTAGAGACTTTTTCAGAGTGCCACAGCAGCCTCCCGAGACAGTTCATGATGCAGGAGAGCCTTCACACTAGCCGGACATGCTTGAGGTTGAGCATATCAGCACTCCTTTGGTTCAGACATATCAGCGAGGCCACAGGGCCTTATTTGCAGCGACACGGCGAGTACTATCTCCACGTGAGGTGGAAGGGGTCTTGCTGACTTCATCGACACGGCGAGTATTATCTCCACGTGATGTGGAAAGGGTCTCGCTTTCTTCTTCAGTGCAGGTACAGGTACAGGACAGGGGCAAGAGGCCCATGCATGATGAGGGCCCATCAGGAGGCCGGGACACAGATTTGACAGTCATTGATGTTGATGCGGGCTCTCCCAGCTCGAAACTGAGGGAAGTCATCCAGGAGCAAAGGGCCGAGAATGACCAGCTGAAAGACCAATTGCAGAAGGCTCAGTGGGTGATTAACTATTTGGAGCAGCGCAACAAACAGCTCGCGGATGAGCTCACATTTTATGAGGTGCGCCAAATCCGTGAGGACAGGCAGTGGAATCGAAAGAGGCCCGGTGACATGACACCAGCTGACAGAGATACTGTACTCACGCGAGTGAATATACATCTGGAGAAGTTGTTGGCGAAGGCCAATCGAGACAAAGACATGCTTCGCCACATGAAAGGCCATTACTGGGCTCGCATGCATGTTTGCAAAGCAAGGATGAAGATCATGAAGAGGAGGTTGCGCAAGGCACTTCGACGGCGGAAAAGGCCTAATCCACTTCGGATTTTGGCCGAGGATTCATTGACTGGGCAAGAAACATGATGGAGGACCTCCGCTCCGAATTTGGGCAAATTCGGAGAAAAGTTTGTCATTTTCAGTGATTCACAAAAAAACGGAGTTTGCGGTTACGTGGGTGACGCGCTCATGCGCTCACTTTTTACAGGACTTTGGAGGAGATTTTTACAATTTTGGATTTTTCATGGTTAATTATGCATCCTCTGAAGTCAACTTAGCATTTCAACAAAATCTGGATGGTCAAACAGCTCAAAAACACCATGAAAATCACCTTGCTGCCACCTTTTGCACCAGCAGGAAGTACCTCTGGGAGAATGAGTGTTTGGAGGGTCAAATCAACTCAAAATTCAGAACTTCCACTTGGGTTGGAAAGTAGACATCCAGGGCTTTCCAACGAGCTATCATGAGCTCAATTTTGATGCCGGGAGCTACCCCAAAATCAGCCTGGAACATGCGCGACCCACGCAGTTCAGGAGCGACCCACACAGTACACACGTTTTGTTTAGCAGGCTGGTCCACAACCTATGTTGGACAGATTTTGCTTATGGATAAATTTTTTGGGTTTTAGGATGTAGAATTCATGTTTTATATCTTTGGCTTGTTTTATCTACTTCTAGAAAGTTATATCAAATGAAGTAAAAAATCATGTAATGAATTGATTCCACTCTTGCAGGTAAGTGGTTAATTACTGATTGTGATTCCATGGTTGAATTGAACAGGAAGCCAGGTCTGAAGGAATTCATTTTTAGAGGTGGGGAAAGGTGTTAGAGTGATCTATATATTGTAATTTCTCAATCATTTTCAGGGGTTGGAAAGGTTGGACTCTTGGGATACTTTTGATACCATTGTACATATTTTTCATATTTTGGCTAAGGAAAGATCAGGGGTTTTGCGGCACTTGTTGGGATCCTTGTGGTGTTCTGTTCTTGATGATGTTTCTCCTTTGTTTACTGTAAGTTTCTTCATGTTTAATGTTGCCATCCTTTCATTATGCTTCTGAACTAAATTGAATGAGTGAAATAAGGTTGAATCCATTGTTTATAGTGCTTAGCCTTTGAATTCAGTTAGTTCTATATGTTTTCAGCTGTTTGGAGAGGATCCAAGTTCTTCTTTGCCCTCTTCAGCTCCTCGTCGGTCTAATCTATCCATATATCCAATTCAAAGCATCAAGATCATCACCTACCTCGCCCCAGCTTGAACTCTGCAAAGGTCTGACCTTATCCCCGGACCCAAAATCTGTTTTCCCATTACTCCAGCGAAAACCCAAAAAACCAAAAATAAAACATACCTATCTCTTTACTAGCCTAAAATCAGTTCTTATTTTAAGTCATCTCGCATCCTATTGCTTATTTTCTCGAGATTGACGGAGAGAGCCCTCTCCTGTCCTCGTAGGGCTAGCTACGAGGCTGAGCGTGGTTTGATGTAGCCTTGAGTTTTACTTCATTTCAGCCTGAGGTAGATTTGAGTGCTAACATAGTGGCGACCATACTGGGGAATCTCAATGGTTTGCTTGTTGATGTGTTTGTTCCACGAGTCTTAGACGGAGTCTGAAGTCACGCCAGGTAGCTTTCGAAACACTTTTGTTATGCATAAGCGGAAGTAGATAAACGCTGCTTCAGTCGATCTCCGGTAAGCTTGTGTGTTCAGTACTTGATTTGTAAATCACCCCAGTATACTTATTCGTTCTAGACCTTTTGGATGATTGAGTCTAGAAGTCGAAAGGCTGAAAATAATTGACTGTGTTCCTTGAAATTTATACCGAGAAGAATCAATACACTGGCTTCAAGAAGAAATACTAGGGCGAATCCGGACCCTGATCCACCAACAATATTCGAAAATCCAAATCTGATTCCGAGGACCCTTAGAAAACAAGGAAGTTAAGAGAGTTCTGAAATAGAAAGCCAATTGAGTTTTGAAAGTTCCAGAGTGCTTACCCGATCTGCATCCTGTCCTGTCAAAATCATATACGTTGATGAAATTCCTTTTGATGCACGGTTTGAAACATCCTTGTTTGTAAATTTTTCCGAAACTGAATTGTCAAGATTAGTTCCAGATCCATTGTTTAACGAAGATTTGCAATATAGATTTGTTTCACAGTACCTGGATAAACAGTTGCAAAATTCTATTGGTGATACTAACACTCTTGAATTTACTGAATCTGATTCACAAATTCTTGAATCATCTGAAATTGCATCAAGTTCACGGATCCCTACTGAGCCTCCCTTTATCCCTACCATTCCGGTTCAGCCTGAGCTTGCTGATCAGCAATCAATAGTAATTTCTCCTCCGTCTCCATTGAATACATCTCGCAGACCTACTGCTCCCACTCCTCCTGTGTCTCCTCGACAACAGATTGTCTTCAATCCACCAAGAGCTATGGCTGTTCGTTTTGCACCTCTTGTGTTACCACAGCAGTTGAATGATATGCCTGCAGACTATCAGAGCAAGATCCCAACATTTGATGGCACTCCACAGAGTCTTCCTGCACAACAGCATGTAGACAATATGGCAGATTTCTTTGATCGTTTCGAGATTGATGAAGAGAATGTGAGTATGAGGCTTTTTGTGCAAACCTTTGGAGGAGAGGTAAGAAAGTGGTTTAGAGCCTTGCTGCAAAGAAGCATCGATACATTGGCAGAACTTCAGAGGCAGTTTTTAGATCGATGGGAGATGAAAAAGGATCCACTGCAGATTACTTCAGAATATACAAACCTCAAACGTAATCCTGGTGAGTCTGTTCAGGATTATATCATCAGATTCAATACATTGTATAATGCTATTCCAGATGACTTGAGACCGTCTAAAAAATCTGCTCTCCTTAAATTCCCGGATGGCTTTGATCCGGAGATGGCTTATTCCCTTCGTGATAGAGATCCACCTACTTTAGAAGATATGCAGAAGGTCGCTGTTAGTGTTGAGGCAAATCTGAATGATAAAAGAGCACGGTTGAAAGCAGAGAGAAGAGTGACAATAAAGGAAGAGCCTTCTACATCTATATCAGAACAACACATAGCTTGTGAGTTGGAAAAGGCTTTAAGAAGAATGAATCTTGACAAGGCAGAAACACAGTTTCGGAACCCAAATTTCCGTGGCCAGCAGCAGCCACAATTTAGAATTAAGCAGCGTGAACAAAGAGCTCAAGAGCCAGCAGCCCAACAGCAGGTTAAGACTCCACTTTTGCAGAATTTTGTGAGTCATGATTCCGATGATGATGATGATGTGTCAGGTGAGCAAAATCATTTCTTCACTCCTGATGATTTGCCTATCTATATCACTGAGGATGAAGAATATGGAGAAAGTTCAGTTGTTCAGAAAGATGAGGATTTCATCCTAACAAATGATGCTGATTTAGAGGAAGAGTCAGATGAATATCAAAGAGGATATATGAATGCATTGACTGCCCAGCAGAAACAATATTCATTGAGAAATCGAGATGTGCCCATAAATCCCATTCAGAAAAGAAAAGAAGCTTCAGCACCGAAGACAGATTCACCAATACCACAGAAAAGAGGAAAAGAGACAATTGACCCCGCAGCAAGTAAAGTATCATCAGCTGAGAAGGTAAATCAGTCAAGTATAGTGAAAGACAAGGCTGAAAAGAAGGAAATTCCAGTTAAAGAGGTCGAGAAGGTTACAGCATTTAGCTTGGAAAATGAAATTTCCAAACTGAAAATATCTATTCCTTTGACGGAGATTATGAAGAACAGCAGCTACCGTAGTCAAGTTACCAAAATTCTGAACTTTGATCCAATGATTGACACAGTAAATGTTGAGGATGATCAGCCGGAATTGATTTTTGGGCCTGCATTAAATGGTGAGTCTCCTGACAGTAATGTTCCTCCTTTTTACATCAGTTTGAGGTTGCATGAATATATATTGCACAATGTTATGCTTGATTCGGGTGCTTCACACAATTTGATGCCAAAGGCAATCATGGAAAAGTTGGGATTAGACATTACAAGAGAGTATCATGATTTGTATTCATTCGATTCCAGCCGGGTAAAGTGTATAGGACTCATCAAAGATTTGGTGGTAAGTTTAGATCAAATTCCAGCGAAGAATGTTTTGATGGATGTGGTGGTTGCCGACATTCCTCCACGGTTCGGGATGCTTCTTGCAAGATCTTGGGGGGCAAAGTTGAAAGGTACACTTCAGTTGGATTTCTCTTATGCTACAATTCCAGTCTTCGGTCAAATGAGAAAGTTATATCGAGAGCAGAAGATGAAATACATGATAACTAGCAAAGATAAGCCAATCAATCATCCTGTGAATTATGTACATACTGATTTAGAGTCGTTTGTGTTGCTTGCTGATAGTTTTAATGATGTAGAAAGTCAATTAGTTCAGGCAGAAGACATACCAGAAATAAATGAGAATTTTAGAGAAGTTTTGCAAAAAGAAAGAAGAGAGAAACAAGCTGTTTTGGGGCAATCAGCTGAAGACAATGGGCAGCAAACAGGAAAAACAGAGCCGTCACAGTTTCAGCATTTAGAGGATGATGAAGATGGTCTTTGGACCATGGATTTTGACGGTGCAGTGGGCAGCGATGGTGCTGGGATTGGTGTGTGGATTCGAAGTCCATTTTCCGCTCCTGATAAAGTTCCGAGCAATGTGAGAGTGTGTTCTTACAAGCTTGCATTCGATTGTTCTAACAATGAAGCGAAATACGAGGCTCTTATTGCTGGTCTTAAGATTCTCAAGAAGCTGAATGCGAAAAGGATTGCGGTATATGGTGATTCAGAATTATTGATAAAGCAAGTTAAAGGTGAGTTTCAGGCTAAGCATCCTCGCATGAGGGCTTACCGAAATGCAGTTTTGGATATTTTGAAGTTATTTTCTGATCATACTTTGACATGTGTGCCCCGCATAAAAAATGGTGTTGCTGATGGACTTGCTAAGGCAGCAAGCAATCTTAAGATTCCAATGAATTCCAGCAACAAGTTTGAGATACATGTGAAACACCGGCCCACCGGTCCAGACAATCAGCGATGTTGGCAAGTCTTTGAGGATGATGAGGAGATTAGTGAATTTCTGCAGAATAAGGGTAAGTTTAAAGATACCTCCATAGATACAGAATTTGATGATGGTATTGATGACATACATATAAATCAAATGGATGTGCTGCAATTGAAGGATAACATCATTCCTAAGGGATTGATTCCTTTGGAAGAGTTGTTTGATCAAGATGATGTAGCCCGCAAGCCTACATTGAGGCCAACAGAGAAGGGTGTCGAAGAGGTAAATATTGGGACAGCTGAGAATCCCAAGATGGTAAAATTGTCAAAGTCATTATCACCAAAGGTAAGAGCCGAATATGTGAAATTGTTGTCTTCATTTTCTGATGTGTTTGCGTGGGATTATTCAGATCTTAAAACATATGATACCAACATCATTCAGCATACTATTCCCATCAAACCAAATCAGAAGCCTTTTCCTCAAAAGTTGAGGAGGATCAATCCAAAGCTGCTACCATCAATCGAAAAAGAGGTAAATAGGTTGTATAAGTCAGGAATCATTGTGCCTATTCGATTTTCAGATTGGATATCAAACTTGGTGCCCGTGAGAAAGAAGACAGGTGAGATCCGTTTATGTATTGACTTCAGAAATCTGAATAAGGTATCATTAAAGGATAATTATCCGCTGCCAAAAATGGACCATATATTGCAACGAGTAGTTGGAGCATCAAGGATGTCACTACTTGACGGATATTCAGGTTATAATCAGATTTTAGTGCAGGAAGATGATCGTGACAAGACTGCGTTCACCACTCCTTGGGGAACATTTCATTATGCAAAGATGCCGTTTGGTTTAAAGAATGCAGGCGCTACTTTTCAGCGTGCAATGGACATGGCTTTTGCCAATGAGAAAGATGTGTTTTTTGTTGTTTACCTTGATGATCTAACTGTGTTTTCCAATTCTGATGAGGAACATTTGTATCATTTGAAAATTGTTTTCCAGAAGTGCAGAAAATATGGCATTTCGCTGAATCCGAAAAAGAGCCTTTTCGCCATGGATGAAGGAAAGCTCCTTGGCCACATCATATCGAAAGATGGCATTCGAGTTGATCCTGCACGTGTTGAAGCCATTCAGCAGATTGAACAGCCTCGGAACAAGAAAGAGATACAGTCATTTAATGGTAAAATGAATTTTCTGCGTCGTTTCATTCCCAATCTTGCGGAACACCTTAGAGAAATCACGAACATGCTGAAAAAGGACATTCAGGTAAGATGGACAGAAGAGGCAGTAAAGTCATTTAATTTGGTAAAGATAGCTCTTTCTTCAGCCCCTATTTTAATCAGCCCCGATTACACACAAGACTTTATTTTATTTTCTTTCGCTTCTGAGCATACATTGGCAGCTGTTTTGATGCAAAAAAGGGATGGAGTTGAGAAGCCCATCGCTTTTTTCAGTCGGATCATTAGAGATGGAGCATTGAAGTATAATATCATTGAGAAACAAGCACTTGCGCTTGTAAAGGCTTTGAAGGATTTCCGTGTGTACATATTGCATTCCCACATTACAGCATATGTTCCTAACGCAGCAGTTAAGGATGTTTTGGTACAAGCAGATCCAGAAGGAAGAAGAGGTAAGTGGATCGCTGCGTTGTTAGAATACGATGTGGAGATTAAACCAACCAAGCTGATCAAAGGACAAGGACTTGCCAAGCTCATGGCTGAAACAAATCTGCATGCTCTAGACATAAATTTGATTGCTGCCATGTCTGATGAAGATGGGGAAAGTGCGTCCGTTCAGGTATCCGATATTTTTGTTTCTTCTCCTTGGTATGCTGACATTTTATACGTGCTTCAAAATTTGTCTACACCGCCCGGGATGCCTAGAAATAAGAGTAGAACATTGAAGTTAAGAGCTGCTAAATTCTGCATTTTAAATTCTGCATTATATTGGAAGGACCCTGGAGGTATGTTGTTGAATTGTTTGGTAGAGGAGGAAGCTCAAAGAGTTTTGGAGGATTTTCACAAAGGTGACTGTGGAGGTCATTTGTTTTGGAAGACTACAGCGAATAAGATTCTAAGAGCAGGGTATTATTGGCCTTCTTTGTTTTCTGATGTGTTCAAGGTTGTTAAAAATTGTCATGAGTGTCAAATTTTCGAAGGGAAGCAGAAACTACAGCCTTTGCCTCTAAAACCAATCGAAGTTAATGCACCATTCCAGCAGTGGGGATTGGATTTTATCGGGGAAATCCACCCAGCATCTTCCGGACAGCATAGATGGATCTTGACAGCTACAGACTACTTCACGAAGTGGATTGAGGCGATCCCCACTCGACAGGCCACTGATGCGGTAATTATTTCTTTCCTTGAAAACAATATTCTGTCACGCTTTGGGTGTCCTAGTAAAATAATCACAGATAATGCAGCAGCCTTTAAGTCTAAGAGAATGGTTGATTTTTGCTTTAAATACAATATTACCTTGGGACATTCGACTGCCTACCATCCGCAAGGAAATGGCTTGGCGGAATCTTCAAATAAATCCTTGGTTAATATCATTAAGAAATTGCTGGAAATCAACAAGAAGGCCTGGCACAAAAAGTTGGTGAATGCATTATGGGCTGATAGGGTAAGTCAGAAAAAGTCTATTGGCATGTCTCCTTTCGAGTTGGTGTATGGGACAGATACAGTTTTTCCTACTTCACTTGCTGTCCCGATGGGGAAATTTCTTCAAGAGGCTGGAAGTGAAGAGGATCCTATGCAGCGGAGGATTAATGAGATGATTCATTTACAGCAGACACGGGAGGAGGTGTTTCAAAATACTTTCAAGTTGCAGGAGCGCATAAAGAAGATCTACGACAGAAAGGCTAAAGCAGATAAGTTTCAGGGTATGCTTTTGATGACTATTTCAGTGGCTTTTTAATAGAATTTGTGAACCTTTTTGTATCATGAATTTGGAAAGTAATAAGGAACCATAACAAAACATGTGAGAATTGATATGCAAGACTTAGCCACTGATAATGGTTATTTTCTGTACAGGAAAAGGAGAAAACGAGGAATTTCCGTTCCAAAGGAAAGGACAAAGTCGAGATAACTGCTGTCCCTCTGAACGAGAACCGAATGCAAACAAGGCTAAATAGATTACAGCAAATCGGCTCGGAAAAGAAGGAGAAGACACCAGCTCGGCGCCAAAGAAAGGAAAGGATGAAGAATTAACAGTTTGGCGAATCCCTCAGGATCTTCGATCCTGAGGGATCGCTGCTTTATTTATCATGTTACTTGGACATCTCCGCCATCACCTTTATATAAAGGGACAACACTGTTAGCTTGATAGATAGGATACGCTTTTATGTAATTTTCTGTAAAACATCAACTTTGATTATTGAGTCTCGTTGAGAACTGGTTCAATGTATTTTTGACCGATGCATTAATAAAAGCTTGGTGATTATTTCATCTCTGCGTCTGGATTAACTTAAAGCGGTGTATCCTTGGAGGCTAAGGGCCCGGCCCCGAAGGACACTTGCTTCTGTACCATTACGACTTGACTTTTGTGTGGTTTGTTTATCATTGTTATTTGGTAATTTGATATGCTTTATAAGTTCATATTACATGCTTTGTTAAAGATTGAATCATTGAGGTTTTTTACAGATAGAATCGTGTGTTGACTCCGCATCAAGTTATTAATCCTTTCAAGAGTTAATTGCATGTTCTTACTGTTTTGTTACAGAGCTGTTATACTAAACGTTCGTGTTGTGCGCGTTTCTGATTTATCAGTACTGTTCCATAATTCATTAATAGTTATTGCTGTTCCATTAGTGTGATTTGTGTGAATTGCTTTTAGAGTGAAAGAATGTTATTTGATTGCAAAGAATGCATTTGAGTTAATAGATTAAGTTTGGTTACAACCTGCGGGACTTAGTTATTCAATTGCTGTTCCATTTTAGACTTGCTGTTCTATTTCAGAATTGTTGTTCAATCCTTTATTTGCTTTGCTATTCCAT